>VMDO01024497.1:0-29651 GCA_007922755.1 Pedetes capensis
GCAATAAACATTTTAATGCCATCAATGTAAAAATCCTTGTAGTTTTATTTATTTGCCACAGATTTGAATGCCATCATAATGATTTTAAGTGACAATAAGCATATCTTAAGGCTTACTATTATTTGGGGCTTTGAATTTGAGCATATAAAAGTCATTTTTATAGAAATTTTCATAAACTTAATCTAGTCAGTCAAATTACAGAGTAAACTAAAAAATAAAATGGATGAATATATCAGTAAAATGAAATGTTTTTCCAATTCATTAGAATTACATTTCCTTTTTTCTAATCTTCTTGCTATTTACTTCATTATAATTAAGGTTTATTTCTTTCAAAATAATCATAAGGTTTTAAAAACTATAATAACTAAAAGACAATACTAAACATTAAATTGTATGAATTAAATCCAAAATAATCATTAAATATCTAATATTAGTTAGTATGTAACCATTTTGTGTGGTATGATGGAGTACTCAAAAATAATTCATTTAAAAGGAGAAATGTCATTTGTTCTCTTGTTATGACTTAGTGGAAGGCACAGATGCTGAATTAAGTCACAGATACTGAAGTTTAAAATGAAATCTGTTATTTTCCAATAAGAGCAAAATAAAAATTATAAGGCTTTCAATCCTAGAATTCTGGATTTAACTCCTAGAAGTTAATTGTGCACTTAAGTAATGGGCTTCAATTCTATGAAATATGTTCCTCAATGCCTCATAAATAGCATTTTTAATGAAGAATGGAATATTTGCCACCAATCAGATAATCCATTATGTTGGGATCATTACTATAAACTGGAATTACAGTGTTTGTCTCTTTTCTTCTTAATCAGATAAACAGAAAGAAAGACATTATATACACCTATTTCTATGATAATTAACATACCACAGGTCATGTGTGTATGTGTTGTTTTAAATGTCATTGTGTATGTGGTGAGAAGTATGGGTATGCATGTGTGTTGGTATGCATGTGTATAGTATGTGCATTTGTGCATGGGTAAATGTGTCATGTGTGTGTGTGAGAGAGAGACACAGAAAGAGACAGAGAGAGAGAGAGAGAGAGAGAGAAAAACATTCACAGTGCAAAGTAGTCAGCTAGACTGTGGAAAAATACTGCAATGAGCTGGTTTTAAATTCCAAAATGACTTGGAGAAGGAAGGAAACCACTCAGAGAAACTTGTCTTTAAATGAGATGATAATAGAATCTCATGATCTTGTTAGAATTCACTGAGTAAATACATAGAAAATTTCAGAACAGTATTCATTTTTATATCATATATATAGAAACAACATACATATGTATATATATATATGTATATATATCCCTATGTACTTTTATAAAGATTTCTCTTAAAACTAACTCTGACTTCGCAGTTTCATTGAGCTTTTTCTTTGAAAGACATGCAAGGTAACACAAAAAGGCAAAGAGCTATTTAGATACTACTGTAATATTGTGTCACTTTTGTTGTAAGACATTTTAGTCAAATTCCTTAATTCTTGAAATCCTTTGGCATTGGCAGGCATTATAGTAACATTTTAAAATACAGAAATGATATAGGCAGATGGCTTCTCCAAGGTCATTCCTGGATTTACTAGTAATATAGCACTTTACAATGCAATATATATATACATATATATTTGCATATATGATATATATATGCAAAAAATATATAATGCATATATAATGATATATGTTGTTTCCTTTTTTTCATTTCTTTCTTTTCTTTTCTTTTCTTTCTTTCTACCTTAAATTTTTTTACTTTTGTTCTAGATTCAAATTATATAAAACCTTTGTATATTGGTAAACTATACCAGGAAATCTTAAAGCTTGTCCAGCAGTGGGCTCTTGATAGCACAGGAACATCTGGCAGAAGAGTAGAAAGTCAGACTTAGGAAGTTTTAAAGATTAGAATGACCTTACATTAAAAAATGATAAAACTTATTAAAAAGAAAACCAATCTGTTGTGACTATGTGTGAGTGTGTGTAGTGGGAGCAAGAGGGTAGAGAGAAAGAGGAGAGAATGAAAATAAGGAAAATGAGAATACATTAGTATTGATGGCTTAGGATATTCCAAATTTGATGAAAATTATGAACTCTTAGGAGAGGAAAACTGAGAATCAAGTATGATTAGAAAAATAACTCCAGACCTCAGGCTGTCAAAATGGCCAATGAACAAAGAAGATAAAACATCTTTTAATCAACTAGAAAGAAAAGACAGATTCAGTGCTAAAGAATGAAATAATGCTGACAGTTGATTTCAGACTACTCCAAAGTAATGGGAAAACTCAGATGATAATAGATTGATATTTTTAAAAGGTGGAGTGAAATAATTGTCTGGAATCTTGTGCCCAGTGTAAAATCATCATCTAAATTGAAGAGTAAAATGGATACATTTGAAGAAAAATCAAGGAAAGTCTTGTGCTAGCTGATATTAACCAGGGCAGCTAGAGGTGAATTTTAAGTAAAGAACTCAAGAAAGCAACACCCAAGAAAGCAACCCAATACATAAATGGGCAAAGGAACTGAACAGACAGTTCTCAAATGAAGAGGCTCAGAAAGCCATGAAACACATGAAAAAATATTCAATATCTCTAGCCATTAGGGAAATGCAAATCAAAACAATGCTGAGATTCCCCCATACTCCAGTAAGAATGGCCAAGATCTATAAAACAAATAACAACAAATGCTGACAAGGTTGTGGAGAACGGGAACCATCCTATACTGCTGGTGGAGTTGTAAATTGGTTCAACCACTTTGGAAATCAATATGTAGGTATCTTAAAAACTAAAAATAGATCTACCATATGGCCCAGCTATACCACTATTGGAAACCTAATGGGAGATGAGGCATCATACCACAGAGAAACTTGCATCTCCATGTTCAATGCAGTACTTTTCCCAATAGCAAGGATATGGAATCAACCAAAGTGACCATCAACAGAAGAATGGATAAAAAATTATGGTATACACACACATGGAATACTACTCAGCAATCAAAAAAATGAAATAATGTCATTTGCAGCACAATGGATGGAACTGGATAAAATTATCTTAAGTAAACAACACAAGCCCAAAAGAGAAGTACCACATGCTCTCACTCATATGTGGGAGCTGAATCAAATTTAAAAGAAGGAAAAAATTCTATACAGAAATTGGAACATAATAGAAAGCTCATGTAAACTTAGCAGAGAAGAGATAATTTAAGGAGCAGAAAGAAGGAGAGAGGGATCTAGCATAGGAAAGCAATGATGGGAGAAGACAGGAAGGGGAGGAGGGACAGGGAGGAGCAAGGAATGAGAGAGAGGTTGACCACAAAGTAAACAGCCCAACTTTAATAGTTCTGGTAATAATTATAATAATACTAACAATACTAAAGGATGGCAATAATGTAAATGGGCTAGATTATTCATGTAATACTGCTGACAATGTAAAAAGATAGATCACTATAGAAAAAATTGGGGCTTAAATCATAATTGGGATGCATGGGTATAGAAAAATATTCCCACAAAAAGACATGCAAGTAAAAGGGAGGCCATTGGTGGAGGATGTGAAAGGGGGAAGGAGGGGCACAAGAGGGTAACAGGGAAGTTATGTGGGCAATGTACAATGAAATGCATATATGGAAATGTCACAATGAAATACATGTCAGAATGAAACACGTTAAGTTGTACATTAAAAATTTCCAGTAAAAAACATAGAGAAACTGAGCCAGAAAACTATGTGAAGCATGGTGAGCAAAGAAATTGAGAAGCATGTTCCTAAATTTAAATAAGCATTGTTATTATAAAACAATTAGCATTATAATGATTTCTTTATGACATGTAAAACAAGTTGAACCAGCTCCATGCTGTGGCATATTTCTATAAACTTAGCAACTCCAGAAGCTGAGGCAGGAAGATGACAAGTTCAAGGACAAAGGCAGCCTGCACAACTTAATGAGACCATGTCTCAAAATCAAAAATAAAAGGGGATGGGAGTGCAATTCCGTGTAAAGCAGTTGTCTAGCATGCACAAGGCCCTGGGTTGTTCAAACCCTAGTAGTGGGGAAAAAAACAAAAATAAAAACAGGACAAAAATAACAAATAAAATAACACTACCACCCACAAAATGATTAGTAGATGGAATGAAAGCACTCTAAAATTATTTTACTGGTCATGAGGTATATAGAAATATGTAAGTCCATGTTAAAATTTGCATATTAGAAATTTATGCTTACAAAATTATATATAAATTTTTTCAGATGACTTATTCATATGGTTTATAAAAGTTTATTTCAAGAAAGTTAAGGGCCCTCAATAATGAAAACTGAAGTTCCTGACTTCAGAATTCTTAATGAAAGATGGAGAAAACAGTCAAATTCATACAATAAAACTAAAGATAAAAATCTCCTTTATTTTAGAGAAATCTAATTTGCCTCATTCATATTTTTTTATCCTTTCCCCTTTATAGCCTTTGATTGGAAAAAAGAGTTTCAACAAACTTGCTTCCTAGACTTTAAAAAGCATTGTGTAGGCCTTCACAAAAAAAAAAAAAAAAAAAAAAAAAATCACACAAACAGCATCCATTATTCAGCATATGCTCAGAGAACTGCAAACTTGCCAGTACATATGCTTTACATTAAGTTCACCCAATTCAGTCTCACTTATATCTAAAAAACAATTGTATTGAAAACAAAATGAATGTAACCCTAAAAATGGTTACATAGCTCCCATGTGTGCCATTTTCTGAAAAAAGATATCTATCTTTGTTCCATTGCAATCAGCACATCAGATTCTGAATAGAAAAATAAATAAAACATAAAAAACGTAGTGAAGATGAGAAGACTGCAAATAAAAAAATCAAAGTACCCAGTCTTGGTGTTCAGTTTTCCAGGGAACAATCCATGCTCACATGTAAGACAAAAATTTACATGTTAATCAGAGTGATTGAAGAAGTGATTAGAGGATCTGTATTATTGTTAAATGAAGAAATTTATCCAGCAAAATAAGGACAACAGAAAAGAATTATAATTCAGAAGTATAATTATACTAAGAATAGGTCTAAATATATTGTTTAAACAAAACAAAGCACGCTAACAGTTATTCCTTTATAAAAAGTACTAAAAGTAGAAAACAGAATGAACTTGTGAGTTTTTGAATTTCTGAGTCTCTTTTGAACAGTTAAGTTGTTGAGTCTATAAGATATGGACTGAGATCTAAGGCTTTTAAGCCTCAGTGCTATTCAGAATATTCCTAAACAGAATAACTTGGAGATACATCAGAGTCCCATTACACCTTTCATAAAAGCAGCAGTATGGCTTTCTTCTTTTGCTTTCATGTATGGCCAGCCAATACGATAGCTAAATAATCTATTATACTTTCCTACCTTTTTCCACAATGCTTAAAGCCCAGGAATGAATAATGATGCATTTGGAAACATTATTTTCAAGCAAGTATGATGTGCCTGGGATTATTATTTTCTTCACCTTTCCATTGAAAGATGTCTGATAATGCATATCAAAGACTATCAGAATGCACATATCTCAGTTGCTTGCAGTTCCAACTTACCAATTGATGTTAGAAGAATCTCACGACCTTAGTGTAACTGCTTAAAAACACAGCTATGGTATCTACCATGGCTCTACCCAATTAATCAATATTTGGTAAATATCTGTTATCTTGAACAATGAATACAGAGTAGAAAGATGATATATAGATCATACATGACAAGTGTTCAGAAAAATAAGTAGTAGGCACATCTCACATATATAAAAGCTGCATAATGGGCTTAATTCCTATTTGGCTCTGTTGCCTAATCTGTAAATTGAGGTAATAAATAAATGTTCTGCATACTCAGAAAGTAGAGTTGGATGAAAAATTAAAAGACTGAACATAATGAAACCGAGTTATTGACTATAAAGAGGTTGTGTTAATTACCCACAAAAGGCATAGGTAATGGATTTCTTCTACATTTTGCAGACCTTCTTCTATACATGATTGTAATAACATGATGCACCTTCCATTTAAAACATTTTTATTTACAGGAATAAACTAAATGCAGTTCAAACGCCCCATTTATTTTCAAAATTAGATATTCAGACTATCATGTCTAAGGGAAATAAAGTCAACACAGAATTCTAAATAAATAAATCTTCCTATTTTATTGACAATTAATTTTTGTGTTAAATTTTGAAAATAATTTTTTACGTTTTATATATTCATCCTACAAATCATGGAGGTAGGGCAAAGAAGTTTAAAAATTATGATGGCCTCTATAAATTTGAACTTAAATTTTCAATCTGCTTTTATTTTCATCATTAAAGTTTCTTCTAGGTACTTAGACTCTGGGCAATGGTACAGTTTCTTTGTTATTCTTATAAGTTTTTTATAACAGCTTTATTAATGTATAACTTGCATATGATAAAATTCACCTACTTAAGTGTACAATTCATTTTTAGTAAATATTTTTAATACATTTTCAGATTTGTGCAACCATGACCGCAATCCAGGTTTAGAACATTGTCATCACCCAAAAAGATCTCTCATGGTTATTTGCAGCCAATCCCTACTACAACTTCAAATCTTAGGCAACTGATAATCTACTTTCTGACTCCATAAATTGGCCTTTTCTGAATAGGACATATAAATGAAATCATACACTATATGGTTTTTTTTTAACATCTTGTTTCTTTTATTAGCAGGAAATTTCTAAAGTTGATGTAGCACATGTTAATAGTTGTTTACTTTTAATTTTTGTTTATGAGCATCCCATTTGATGGATATATCATATTTATTTGTCTCAACTGATATACGTTTGGACTTTTTCCTTTTTTTTTTTTTTTTTTTTTTTTTTTTTTTTTTTTTTTTTTTTTTTTTTTTTTTTTTTTTTTTTTGGCCCTGAAGGATAATTCAGCTACTTGTATCAAAATCCAGCTTTGTGGGTATAAGGAAATCTGCAGTGCTTACTCAGTCTTGAGAAACTGGATGAGGTTGAATAGCCCTAATCTGAAAATCTGAAATCCAAAATGCTCCAAAAATGGAGACAGGGCCTCATCAAATTACATGGGCTGCCTCTGGCCTTGAACTTGTGATCCTCCTGCCTCTTCCTCCATAGTTGTTGGTTTTAAAGGCATGAGCCACCGTGCCTGTCAGGTATACATTTTTAAGAGATTAAAAGCATACAAGTGAATAGGACTTATCTCCATTAAATGTAATTTTTAGGTACAAATTGATGTTAATATAATAATGTACAATATAGAGTTATTAATTCAAGTTAATTAATATATTTATTCTTATGAATAGTTTTAAAGTTCTGAAAAGTCCTGATCTTTAGAAACTTGACTATAATTATGTAACTCAGGATTCATCAAAAATTCCAATAATGGTTTCTATATTCCCCATGTGATACTTATTTACCTACATGGGGAAGTACTGATGTAGACATCTAACAAATCCATAAGAAATTAATAAATTACTTCTTATTCTCCCTATTAAATCTTATTCTAATATAATCTTTGAGGTCTATGTTATAGGAATAATAATAATAATAATAATAATAATAATAATAATAATGTGATAGCATAGGTAAAGGTGAAAATGATAATAGAGTAATATTTGCCAAAATTATTTCATTTAATGCTCAAAACAACTCAAGGTACATATTTATAAAAGAAGAAACAGGAATATTCTTAAAGCTCATACCTAATAAGATGTGAAGTTGGGTTTCAAATATGAGAACTATATATGTAAATCTATATTCTAATAATTGGACTGAACTGCATCTCACTGTGTCCCTGGAAGTTAGATAATTTATATGTGTAGAATCTCTAATATGAGTGGACTAGAACATATATAATAATTATATAAAACTACCAAGGAAAATCTGGGAATGGCAGATATGATTTATTTATCATAGTTGTTATGTTAACTCTTACTACTTTTGCTATTATAAAACTTTCCACTTTTATATTTCTCTTTTCCACTTCACTAAGGTTTCTGATGATTGGAACATATTTTTTATTCTCCCCTCTCTCCTAAAGTAACTGCAATGATAGCACATTTTCAAATGGTGGGTATATTCTGTAAATAGGTGAAAATAACAAGCTGCATCTGCAGTCAAAGCACGATTTTATATTAACTCTCAATTTTCTATAAAAATATTATCCATACACTAATCCCTAATACCAAGTTATAAAGTATATTGTGTTCATAAGTCAGCTATATCCAGTTCTATTGTTCTTTCTCTCTACTGCATATTTTTGAAATGCTAACATTTTCTACAAATCAAATTCCATTTTGACGCATACCCTTTAAAGAAAAAAAAGGAAATCATGCAAAAAGTAGTAGATTTAAAGAGTGTGAGAAGTTGCTAAAATATGGAATGCTGACTTTTAAAAATTGCACATTTCTCATGCTTTGCTTTCCGAAGACAATATCAAAATAACAAGTGAGATATTTCTTCAGCCTCTGAAGCTTTTCTATCTCTTAGGAACCATTAAAACATTCTAAAGATGGAAAAAGACAAATAAATTGATCTATAGACTCTCTCTCCTTCATGCTATTGACACTTCACACATATTTTTCTAAATCCTGAAGACTCATAAATGCAAAGGGCAGATGAGGGTTATGTGCTTAAGAACTTACAACTGTCAGACTATAGGCAACAAAAAGTAAGCAAACACATAATCAAGATGTCCCAGAGTGGTAAGTACCATGAAGAAAACAGTACTGTGAGGGATGACATGCACCAGGAGGCTAAGTGTGTGGTGGGAGAGATGAACATGGACAGGAAGCTCAGATGAGGTGGTCAGCAAAGGTACCTCAGAAGAAAGTTACCATAAAATGGGATGAAAAGAATAGAAAGATCCATCAATGTGCATATTGAGCACAAAGGTCCAAAAGTGGGGATAAGTTTGAAAAGCACAAAACAAACAACAAAACAAAATAAAACAAAACAGGCAAATATCTTGTATGGTAGAGTGTTGGGCAGGGACACCAGAGACAGAAAAGTTGGGTTCTGGGGTCATAAGAACTCACAGGAGATTGATCATTAAGTAAATATCCAAGTGAAAGAGAATGGCATCCCCAATCCCAATGGGGAGTTGCATAAACTTCAACATAGTTTGGCTTGGATATTTCTACATTTAAAAATAAAATGAATTATTATTTTTGCCATGAGGATAATGAATTATAGAAAACCACAAAAAGAAGTCTACTTCAGAAGCCATATAAGGACAGTCTCATTCAAAGAAGAAGGTGGCTAAAGTGGAATAAGGAAGATAGTGAAAAGGAGGATTCAAGGCATATTTTAGAGGCAGTTTTCACAAAACTTAATAAAGTATGGGATGTGAAAGATGAGTAAAAGGAGGAAACAAGAACAATGTCTGAGTTTGGGCCCAATGCACGTGTTAAATGATGGAGTGATTTACTGAGTTGAAGGGAACCAGAGGAGAAAGAGATGGTGGCCCTAAGTATGATTCTGAAGTTCTGCTTTTCTTTCATCTTTTTGGGGGAGGTAGGTAGGGAACAAGGGGACAGTACGAGGTCTCAGACTATTGCCCAGGCTGTTGTCAAAGTTCAGGGCTCAAGTGAGCCTCCTACCTCAGCCTGCCAAGTGCTAGAACTGTAGGTCAAAGACACTATGCCCACCTAAACTTCTTCTTTGGGCACATTTATTTTAAGATGTCCATTAAACAACAAGAGGCTCAGGGGAGAAGTCAGGGCTAAAGAGAGAAACTTAAGAGTCATTCACATATAGTCAGTGTTTAAAACTAAGAGACAAGATGAGATCAGCAAGAAGTGGTTGGTTTGGAAGTATAGAAAACGAAAGTGAGAGAGGGAAGTATGGAGAAAAAGAGAGATGGTGGACAGAGGGCTGTTAATATTTAAAGATGGAGAAAAAAAAGAAGGATTCAGCAAAACTACTAATGAGAGGTAGCCAGTTAGGTAGAAGAAAAAATGCAAACTTACCTATTCTTCACATAGAACCTTGACAGATAACATTCTAACAACAATAACAAAAAGTAGTACTCTTCAGCATTTTCACACACATTGCTGTTATAATAGGTTCACTGACATATATCATCAAGCCCTGCTTGATGATTAAGGTTGGGAGTAAAAAATTCTGGTCCAAAATCATTTCTATAGTCATCATGCTTTGATAACAAAATCAAGCAACCCCACCTCATAAACACATTTTTCTGTAGTACTCTGGGGAGAATTGCAACATTATCATGAAAACAATCTGCCTGCTTAACCATTGCAATTGCTGGCCTTCCTATCACTATGCTCCGTAACTCTTCATTGTTACATTCAAAGTCATTCTTTGTGACAAATAAATTTGAAATAGATTTCATTTATTTCTTTATTATGGAACTGCACAGTCTTGCAAATATCTGGTGTCCATTTCTCATATTCTTCTTTTTATTTCACTAAAACTGCTGGCTTTGTCATGGATTGTCAATTCACTGTACATTCTTTCTTCAGAAATTCAGATAATTATTCCACAACAGTCATTTTGGTTTTTGGTCCAAAATATTTTTAGCTCCTCCCTGCTATCATCATACATTCTAAATTGCTAACACTCAATTTATTAACTTTCATCTTCTCTTTGACCTACTTCCAATTCAAACAGAAAAAATATTTTTATGTACTCTTGTCTTATTTATTTTAGAAAACACTTCTCCTAGAATGAGCATATCAAGGTCATACCTGTATATCATATTAATCTTCATGTCTCTTATTTCTAGCACAGTGCCTAGTATAAAGTACATTTTCAATAAGTATTAAGTGAAGGAATGAATTCAAGAATCTTTTAGATTAGTTTAAATTGTTAATTTTTATTTTGACAAAAAATGGTAAAGATATCAAAGGACTGCTTTATTATACTTTAAATCATATACCTAGGGGAAATTATTCTATTGCTTGTATTCAATCAGTCTATCAAATTTTTCTATTTCCTTTTTGAGAGGTATATAATATTCATTATAATACTAGTATAATAATAAGCCATTGTAAGAGATAACTTATTAAAATTAATTATTTACAATCCTCAGAAACTAGCCATGTGATTAAAATCAATAGGTACATTAGGTGATTTTTTTCTTTTTTGGCATAGCAAATATTTCATGTTTTAACAAAATTTATAGTTTGTATAGCAACTATGGGGCTGGGATTTAGCTCATTTGGTAGAGCACTGCTCTGTAGTCTCTTAGGTTCTGAGTTCTATTCCGAGCACTGCAAAATGGGAGAAGGATGTGGCAACCCACTCTCAAGGCAATCAAAACAGTCAGCCATTGAAAACCCTATTAGGGTCACTGTGAGTCGGACTCGACTCAACGGCACCCTAACAACAACAACACCATAGCAATTATAAAAATATTGCAAAATTTATCTACTATTTTTAATGGTCCACTTTACAATTATGTCACCAATGAATTTATCTTTTTTATTCAACTTAGTTGAAACAGTTAAATATTTAGATCTTAGTCTTTTTATAAAATAATTGATCTGAAGGGGTTCTGTCATTTTCTGATAATTGTACCAGCTATCTAAAGTGTATAGAACACTTCATTTGAGGGAGTAAGTTTTTGGAGCATTATATAATACCTATAGAAGGTCATTTCTAATATATTGTTAATTTGGCACCAACTTTTAATCTTCAAATAACATATGCAACACTCTAATGGCTTCTAGGTCAAGAAGGACATTGTCTGGTTATAGAGCATCAAGACTTTATTCTAGTAGAAAAAGGTGTGCCTATAGCATTTTTGTTATGCTTTTACTGTAAAAGCCATGCCACACAGAACACATGGAACTTTCATACTGAATCTTCTGGTGCATTAAGTCAACTAAAGATCTTACAAACTCAGTTTGAGTAAAGATTTAGAAGATCAGATTGAATAAGTGACTTGCCAAATATTAATTGACAAATTAATCTTAATTCCAGAATTTGAAACTCAGAAATCTTAAGTTCTACTCATATAATTTTTACTACAAATTTAATATTGGGAATGTTGTATCATTTCAAGGTTAATTTATATTATTTCTTTTTTAAAAGGAAAGAAAATAAATCAAACAAAAATAATTCCAATATTTCTACATTATGTCTGGCCTATCAATAATATGTAGAGATGGATTTTGAATTTTACTTTTCCAGGTATTCTCAATCAACAAATCCTTACTTTCCTCTCTATACTTTTTTCCATTTTACATAATATGGTATAACTTCCTTCTTCATTTATCTCCAAAGTAAAATTTGGTTGAGAGGAGAAAAATAGCTAAATTCCAAATAAAATTCCTACTTGTTTTATAATAAAACATTCATAATAAGGGTTCAGTCATAACACTGTTCCTAACTAACTGTTAAGAAGTATAATTACTATTATCTCCCAAATGGAAATAGCCTATTAATTATACTCTCACATTTATCATATACTAAGATAGATAATTTATTTAATAGTAGCTCAACTAAAAATCCCATATTACAAATCAGCATTCATTTTTGGTAATGTTCTCAAATGCATGACAAAAGGATGTAACTGGTTAAGTAAAATTAGTGATTATAAACAGGTTGATACATCTAGAATATTCAGCCATTTTTATGTTTTTAGATGAATAAATTTGCTCTTCAAATCTCATAGTTGAAGTACCATGACATCTTTCAGATTTTATCAAGATGTGGAAAAACTTAGTATATATATTTAACACAAATAATATCTAGAGTCCTATACACATAGGAAGTCTGAAATCAAATTATTGTTCCAGAAGTGTTGGCACTAAGTTGCAATAGACCCATATTCTTTAACAAACAGAAAAATGCTGAAATCCATAAAACCATTTTTCTAATGGGAAAATAGAAAATCACAACAAAAGAATGTTGTTGACCTTGACAGTGGATGTTTCCACTTCATTAGGAATTCACAGCTGTTAAAGGTAATGATCCTTCTTATAGTCACATATGGTGCAACTAAGACTTTCCTTGGGTTATGAATGAGTTCTGTGCACCATAAATCAAACTTTAAGAAAATGAGCACTGACTTAATATTTATTTTAAATTACCATTTCTTTATGGAATTTTTATTTTTAATAGCCAAATAAATTTCCCATAGTCAATATATATAAAGATAAATTATCAAAATATGAAGTCTAGTTTTGTCATTAGAAAGTGTGAATAACATAAACTCATTAATTCTATTAACTTAAAGTTTAAATCTTGCCATTTATTAAGCACTATAAATATTCCAAGTTAAGAAAGGTGTGCGTCAGGGCTGTATACTTTCACCCAACCATATCTCTTCAATTAATATGCTGAGCAAATAATCTGAGACACTAGACTTTATGAGGAAGAACACGGCATCAGGATTGGAAGAAGATTCATTAACAACCTATGTTATGCAGATGACACAACTCTGTTTGCTGAAAGTGATGAGGATTTAAAACATTTACAGATGAAGATCAAAGAACATAGCCTTCAGTATGGATTGCAACTAAACATCAACAAAATAAAAATCCTTACAACTTGGTCAGTATGCAACTTCACAATAAATGGAGAAAAGATTGAGGTTGTCCACGCTTTTGCTTTGCTTGGCTCTAAAATCAACACCTGTGGAAGCAGCAGTCAAGAAATCAAAAGACACATTGCTCTGAGAAAAGCTGTGGCAAAAGATCTCTTTAGAGTATTTAAACATAAAGATGTCACATTGAAGATGAAGGTGTGCCTGACTCATGTCATGATATTTTCAATCACATTATTTAGTTGTGAAAGCTGGACAGTGAACAAGAGAGACAGGAGAAGAATTGATGCTTTTGAATTATGGTACTGGAGATGATTATTGAATATACCATGGACTGCCAAGAGAACCAACAGATCTGTCCTGGAAGAAGTGCAACCAGAGTGCTCTTTGGAAGCAAGGATGGCTAGATTGTGTCTCAAGTATTTTGGGCATGTAGTCAGGAGAGACGAGTCCCTGGAGAAAAATATCATGTTTGGGAGAGTGGTAGGTCAATGAAAAAGAGGAAAACCCTCCAACAAATTGATTGACACAGTGTTAGCAACTATGGGCTTAAACATAAATAAGACCTTGTACCTGGCACAGAATCAGGGAGTGTTTCCTTATGTTATACATAGGGTTGTTATGAATGGGACTCTACTCTATGACCTCTCACAACAACAAGAGCATAAACATTCTTAAAACTATCTATGTGTTGTTAGATGCCATCGAGTCAGGGTCCTTAAAATATGTGTGGTTCCCAGCGGCTCAGGAGGTGGAGGCAAGAGGATCACAAGTTTGAGACCAGAGGAACTCTGCATAACTTAGTGAGACCCTGTCTCAAAAAGTAAAAAAAATGGGCTGAGGGTGCAGCTCAGTGGTCCTGCACTTGCAAAGCACACAAGTGTGAGGCCCTGGGATCAACCCCCAATACCACAAAAATAAAATAAAAATTTAAAAAAATAAGAAAAAAAATGTGTGGTGTCCTACAAACAAAGTAAACACTGATGAAAATCATGATATTACCACAGTTTCTTTTCTCTATGGATATTAAACATAAATAATAGACTAAAAAATACAACAGTTTATATGATAACAACTAGAGCTGTGATTGTAATCACTTTGCTCATGGTCATTACTTAATAACTTTAATATTCAAAGAGGTCTTGTTCATTGCAACTTTTGTGCATATTTTGAGTAGGAAGCACCTGTTGTACTTTCATGTTCTTAGCAATATTGGTATGAACTGTCCAAATTCTTGAAACCATCATGCCAAAGTGCAGCTGACATTCTCAGGCATTTCCTGGTGTCACTGTCTTCCCGCAGCACTGTTTCCCTATATCACCATGTGGGGAGGTGGGAGTATGTTATGGAGGTTCTGTTAAAAAATTAGAATACTTTCAAAAAGAGCATATTTACTTTGTTGTTGTTAGGTGCTATCGAGTTGGTGTCAGACTCATAACAACCTTACATACCACAGGCAAAACAGTGTTGTTACTGGTTCTCTGCAATTCATCGGATTTTCAATGGCTGGTTATTTTTTTGGAGTGGGTTGCCAGGTCCTTCTCCCAAGCCTACAGCACCTGGTGTTCCCAGGTAGTCTCCCATCCAAGTACTAACCAGGCCCAACCCTGCTTAAATTCCAAGACCTGACAGGATCAGATGCCACAGTAGCAGGGCTACAGGATATATACTTTAGACTTTGCAAAATACACTGGATTGAATAATGTTCTCAGTTTATGAATGGGATAGATGGTATTGGTTAGTATGAAGCACAGAGCACATTAATGGACATTTACACATAGATGGAAAAGTAGAAGAGTCAACATATGAACATATCTATGAAGAAAGTGCACATGAAGTGCCACATATGAGAAGCGAAAACATGAACTATAAGTACAGACCAGTCTTCAAGAACTGAGAACATATTCTTTCTATTTGAGAACGGAATACTACTATAGCAAGCACTAGAAAGTTCTTAATATTAGCACTGAGTCACTACTCAGTCCTATATGAGTATTGCTTTCTCATAGACAAATTAGGACTGGCTCTGGGGATAAGCAGCAAGAAGAGAAGAATCAAAAAGGGCAATCAACCATGTCACTGGAACTGAAATAAAACCTCAAGCAGTATGGTGTGGAAATTAGCCTCTGAAGATATAAAACTAGGCTCAACTATTAAGGTGGTCATGTCTCAGAACACCTAAACTCAATGCCTCAAAAAGCAATGGGTTAGGCCACCCTTGGGAGTATCATACTCTGAAGTTATGTGAACAAAACAATCCACTAAATCTGAGTAACAAAGCTAAGTGATCTGTTGATTGGTGATTTGTCAGTCGGAAGATTTAAATTCCAAAGGGCACTTGGAAGTCATGACACTTGAGATTACACACAATCTATATATGCTAGATTGCTGTTCCTGGAGGGTACAGTCCGTCCTTCCTACTTTATACCTTTGGTAATATGTTTGCTCCCTAACACTGCAGTTGATGTATTTGAGAACTGTTTAAGAATGATAGTGTAACTCATTCAGTTTGCTCAATTATTCATTTGTGCTTCATTAACTACTCATTGAGCATTATGCTTGGTAAGAACTAAGAAGGCAGAAATGAATGACTAAGGCATTTCTTCACAAAGCTAGAAAGAACTGGAATAGGATGGGAATTGAGAATGGGCACAATTTTCTCAGCTTATTGCTGCTTCCCATATTGTTCTTGATTTTCTTTATAAATGATAACATTGGATTTCTAGAGATTTTCTAGAGATTCTAGATTTTCTAGAGAAAAGCAAAATTTTACATTTGAATAAACTTAATGCATTTAACTTTATCATTCATTTACTCATGAATTCATCCTACAAATACTCATTGAATGCTATCTTCCAAGAACCTTTGTAGTTGTCAAGAATATAGGAATAAGTAGCTGGGCGCAGTGGCGCATGCTTGTAATCCCAGTGGCTTGGGAGGCGGAGGCAGGAGGATCGCAAGTTCAAGACCAGAGGCAGTCTGCGTAATTTAGTGAGACCCTGTTTCAAACAGTAAAAAACATGGGCTGAGGGTGCAGCTCAGTGGTCCAGCACTTGCAAAGTATGCAAATGCAAGGCCCTGGGTTCAACCCCCAGTACCAAAAAGAAAAAAAAAAAAAGAATATGGGAATAAGTAAAATGCACAGAAATCCCTGTCCACATATCTATTATGCACATATGGATTATGTGAGCCATTTCTGTTAATAATTAAAGAGTTTGAATGTAAAATCCTAACTAGAAATAATAACCTAATAAATAGTTTTGTAAGGTACTATTTAATTATTACCCAGTTTAATTCTACGGTTAAGACATTTAATAGCAGGGCACAGTGATGCACATCTTTAATCCCAGCAATTTGGGAGATAGACTTAGGAGGATCACAAGTTCAAGGCCAGAGGCAGCCTACAAAATTTAGCAAGGTCCTATCTCAAGATAAAAATTTTTTTTTGAAAGGGCAAAAGTCTAGGTTCAGCCCCCCAATATTTGAGGAATAAGACCGCTAACAAACTCAAGAATCAAAAATAAGGAGGCAAATCAATTTTTAATCACATTTAGTACTAAAACTACATTGAATATTTCTAACAGTATTTTCATAAATGATATTCATAATGTTATAATGCTAGAGTAGAAAAGCAAAGAAATGATAAAAATTATACTCTTCATATTAATATTTCTAAAAAAATTTGCATACCTCTGTTCTTCCCTTTGACCACATTTTTTATTTTTTAAAAAACATTAAAATATAGCCTTGAGGGCCTGAGGAAGAGAATATAGATGTTTCTCATGAACACTAAAGTTTTTCACATTCTTCATAATAAGGCAATGGAGAATTGTGGTAGATTTTTGGCTTCCAAAGTCAGACTCACAAGGTCTACCACCACAGGGAAGTTATTTATTTCTTAAACCTCTCTTCTCCATCTTTGAAAGGGTATTAAAATATTACTAGTTTCATAGGATAAATGTGAGAATGAAGTGAGCTAATACATTAAAGGATTTAACACTTTTACAACACATAATAAATGCCTATAATGTTTGCTTTTGTGTATATTATTAGGTTGGAAGAGCACCACAATAACAATGCATGTTAGAATCTTTCATGACAGTTCTCAAAACATCTTTGAATGGAGAATTCTGAACCCAGCACTTAAACTTGGACACTAATCTACATGTTGTGTATTCTTCATGGAATGCAGCAGCAGACCAAGCTGCAATAGTTAGTGCCCAAAGTTCTGCCTTACAACCAAGTACAAGAGCCAAATTCTAAGTATGCTGACAGAATTCCCAGCTTCATGATTACCACCAGTTTTTCCATTTTGACAGTATAGATTCTGTTCTGCTGCTTGGCTGAAATTGTCTGGCTTTGCACAGTGGAAAAAACTATTACCAAACCATTCCAGCCATTACTTATGATCTTATTCAGCAATAGAACTTTCCTGCCAACTACAAGATGAACAATTCCTTCCTTCATTGTCTTCGTGTATTTTAGACGTTCTCAAACAAGGCTAACCAATCCAAAGTGGAAAAGGTTTGAAAATTATCTGGTAAATGTTTGAAGTGAATCATTAAACTGTATTTCAATCATCTAGAGGATTATTGTCCATTTTGGAAGGAAAATAAACATCTAAACTTTATGCTTGACATAAACTAATAGGAAACAACAGGGGATAATTTGAATTTGTTAGAGGCCAGAGGACCAACCTGAATTTTTGACAAACATGCATTTACATTTTGGCCTTTGTGGAGTTAATCAACATCCACAATCTGTTTTGACAACTACAGCCTGAGAACTTGCTTATCTTTCCAAAAACAAGATGCAAAAGAGCTCATAGTATAAGAACAGAATGTTGAGTAGATTTCTCAGGAATCCTGATGGTTTTACACTGAGCTTGCCATGTTGTCTCCCCTATGATCAATGACATACACTGTAAAACATGTCACATGCACAGGGTCACAGTCTGGTTATAGAAGAAAAATATGTCTGCATTATGGCATCAGATTTATCTCAGAATCAGACATACACCTATAACTGTAAGCTGCCAATATTCATCAATTGGATCCACCTATGTGCAATGCTTTGCTAAGGAAAAAATCTACTGAAATATTAATCATTGTCCAATTGGCTGCACTAAAAGTTCCTTCAGGGAAGTGGTAACCTATTACTCATTTTTATAAGACAGATCTCTGAGAATCAAAGGAGGTGTATTTATTGGTTAAACACAATTAAAGCTTAGTTCTCAGACTAAACCTCAAAAGCCTATTGCACTCTCAGTCCAGATTTCTTATATAAGCCATGTGCCTGCATATAAACATACAAAATGCACTTCAGTATCATTTTTAGTGGCCATGATATAAATGTGTTACTACGTTAAAGAAAAAGTATTTATCAAGTATCAGGATATCACTGTGCTGTTGAAACTGAGCAAAGAGACCCAGGAAAGCCTACAATATAAATAAATTTAAAAACTGAATTTTATTGATAAATATATATTGGACCCAGCTCTCAACCATGAATCTAATCCACACAAGATTATAATCTGCATCTGACTTTGTAGCCCTATGAATCTATTTAAAGGGTGAGGATTAGATTCAAGAATATATGGTAAAACATTTCAAAGTTTAAAAGAAAGAATAAAACAGGAAAACAGGAATATATAAGCTTTCAAATTTAAACTAATTTCAATTTAAGTATAATCAAAAGTCAATGAAACAATGTGACTATAAAGTTTAATATTTCTCATTTATAAAATACTGATACCAATATTGTGCATTCTGTGATAATTGAAAAGATCAGAAATTAAACAGGAAAAAATTGTTGTTGGTTTACAATTCATGCTTCATTACTAACTTTCCTTCACTTTGTTCAGGTTTAGGTAAGATACATTATAGTCAGACTCCATGTACAAATTCATGGGCTAATAATTGCATTGTATGTCCTTCAGTCTCTGCTGAACCAGAAACTGTATGCTGAACCTGTAATATTCATAAAGTATATACAATGGTCACATACATTTGCCCCACATGAGTTTGAGTTATGGAAAAGAGAATGACTTCTTAATTATTTGATCACTTCAGTAAAATGGAAATATGAATTTTTAGTATCAAAATCTGATCATGTCATTTGAGGCCTCAATTTCAAAAGAATACATATGTTCATGCTTATTAAAATAACTTGTAGAAGTAATTTGTAGAAGTAATAATATAGACAACTACATTAAATGCAATAAAAATAATTACTTTTATTAACTTTATACAACAAAATATTCTAAAATCAAAAACAATAAAATAATATCTATGTTTTGAAATATTTTTAGTTTAACATTTAAACTCAATATTATCTGAAAGCTAAATACACATTTTGCCATATTATGTACTCAGGATTTAAGTAGAGTGTACTTTTTATGTAGAATATATGAAATCAGCATTTAATTTTGGACCATTTACTTAACAGTTAAAATCCAAACCTATAAGTAAACGGTAATGAACCGCTTTTCTACCTGTCTTGAGAGGATAATGGTTCAAAGGGCTAAAATGTGTATGTGAAAGGTGCCACACATATCTGGGTTTAGTCTGTGCAGTGCTGTCTACGTTAAATGTCCTTGCTTATGAATGCAGGCACAGCAGAAGGAGAAGCCACAAAACCAAAGAAACTGGCACTTCAGGGAGGCCTTGGATTTTGGAAAGCTAAGGGTAGTGAGAAAACACAGGATTGAAACTGTGGCAGCTTTTCACAATGTTTAAACTATTTTTATTCCAGGAATAGTTCAGAGAAATGAGAAAGGAGATGGAATAAAGAAGTCCAGAGAATAAAACCTGCATTTTAATTTTACTTCTCAATCTCTTAATTGCACAAGTAATGGAGGATATATACACATAACACCACCACATATCTAATTCTCAATAAAACAGTTTTTTAAGTTTATAATTTATATTTCTCTAGAAAAACAGGAAATGTCTCAATATGAATTATTTTAAGGCTTACTTCTATGTTTATATTATTTTTTGAATATTAAAACCTTTCATTATCTAAAATCTTGGAGGAATGAGTCTTCCTGCTGAGATTATTGTATCTGTTTTTACAGTAATTTGCCAAATATCCCTAAATATTATGAAAAGAGATGTCAAGTGAGACAATTTGATGAATATCCCTTCTAGTTTTTAAGACAGTAGATTAGAAGTAATGAAAGTAGGGAGAATGGAAAAATTCTTAACAAAGCTTTTGATTTTGGTAATGAAAATCTTTAGAAACAATGGTGATGGTTGCACAATATTATTAATATAATGAATACCACTGACTTGTGTAATTAGAGATGAATTAAATGGCAATTTTTATTTATATATCTTTAACTACATTTTTTTTAAAATTTTAATATGCCAAAGACATTGAATTGTACAAAATGTAGGGTATGTGAAGTATACCTCAGTGAAGTTATTATCATATATTCTTACTCACATGTGGGTGAATCACACTTAAAGAAAGAAAAAATCCTATACATAAAATTCATACATAAAAAATGCACAATTAAACTTAGTGTAGAAGGAACAATATAAAGACTAGAAAGAAGGAGAGAGGAAACTAGCAGAGGGAAGCAAAGATTGGGGAACATGGGATAGGGAGGAGGGTCAATGTGGAGGGATGAATGGGGAGAGAATGATCTCAATGTATACAGCACAACTTCATGTTTATATTGGAAAAATAGGGGAATATAACCCAAATAAGCATTTGAGTTATAGTACATATTAGCTATAAGGCTCCATAAATCTTGTGGTTTGTGAGAGCATTACCAAAATTGATGTAAAAGATACCTAATGGAAAAAGCCAATGTTGTATTACTCTCTACCCCATCATCATTTACTAATAAAGGGAAAAAATTTTGTCAGGCTGCACACACACACACACACACACACACACACACACACACACACAAAGTTATTGGGGAAAAGAAAAATATATATCTTTTCCTATGGAAGGAAAGCATAATTTTTGAGAAGATTTGATCTTCCTGGAATGAACAGTCAGCTACCTTTTGAACATGAAGTTTCAAGGGCTACTTTTCTTCACAGACCACTGAGACCAACACTAGATAGTCTCTTTTGGATTCTTTTCTGATACTGGAAGAAGTATAAGGGAAGAAAGCCCCCACAAATCCACCAGAAATAGGTTACTCCCAACTTAATTTCTATGAGTCAAACAAAACAATTTGCATTATGGGATGAAGAATTCAGAGATGAAATACTCTTTAGGGTTCTAGCGAGACCCAGTAATTATAATAATATACATTTTAAAGAAATGCAGTTTATAATTGAAAATATGTTAGTAATATCTAGTCCACTAGAAATACTTCTATAATGAATAGATTTTTATTATTTTACTCAATATGTTCAATCAATAATAAGTACTCTAGACATTCATTAAAACTACTTAAAGTGTTTTCAAAATTTAGACTGTTAAGTAGTCCATAGTCCCTTTGAAAATATTTTTGTTTAGTTTTTGCATTAGTGGAATAGTTTTGTGTTAACTATGGAGAGTGCAGCTCTGTACCCTCTGAGGACCTGGGTTCACTCCCCACACACCACAAAAATGGGAGGACATGGCAATCCACTCCCAAAGCTATCCTGAAACAATCACCATTGAAAACCCTATGAGGGTCACTATGGGTCGGACCCTACTTGACAGCACCTAACAACAATAACAACAGTGTTCACTTGTGCCTCCTAGTTTGAATGCCAATGTAAATATGATAGATTCTGAATGTCAATGCTGCTTTCAAGATTCCTACATGCTTACAAACATCAGTCTAGCTGTAACGGGAGGCCAGAGACATAAACTAAAAAACAGTTTTTCATAATAAGAATAAGAAATTTACATCAAGGATAATTTCATTTGATGAGCCTAAGAGTAAGGAAATAATGTGACCATGCAGGGAACACTAAATCTTATTCCATTATTGAGCTTCCAGAACCTCTGAGTTTTACTTATCAACTTGGATTCAAAACAAAACACTGGACATGATTCCAGGAAACACCCCCGGAAACTATGCCATTCACGAGATGTTTTATATGTTTAAGCCAGATGTTGCAGATACGGTGTCAATCCATCTAGTTAAGGGTCTTCATTTTTTTTGTTGTTGACACACCACTCTCCCAAACATGATGTCCTTCTCCAGGGATTGGTACCTCCTGACAACATATTCAAAATATATCAGACACAATCTAGCCATCCTTGCCTCCAAGGTGCACTCTGGTTGCACTTCTTCTAGGACAGATCTGTTGGTTCTTTTGGCAGTCCATGCTACATTCAATATTCATAACCAGAACCATAATTCAAAAGCATCAACTCTTCTTCTGTCTCCCTTATTCAACATTCAGCTTTCACAATCATATGATGCAACTGAAAATACCATGGTATGCATCAGGCACACCTTTGTCTTCAATGTGACATTTTTGCTTTTCAATACTTTAAAAGAGGTCTTTTGCAACAACTTTTCCTAATGCAATATGTCTTTTGATTTCTTTACTGCTACCTCTGTAGGTTTTGACTGTAGAACCAAGAGCAAAATCGTGGACAACATCTACCTTTTTTCCACGTATCATGAAGTTTCTTACTGACCCAGTTGTTAGGATTTTTGTTTTCTTGATATCGAGGCACAGTCCATACTGAAGGCTGTGTTCTTTGATCTTCATCAGTAAATGTCTCAAATCTTCAGCTTCAGCAAGCAAAACTGTATTATCTTAATAATGCAGGTTGTTAAAGTGAGTCTTCCTCCAATCCTGATGCCACATAATGTCCAGCTTCTCAGATTATTTGTTCAGTATAGAGATTGGGAGACAGACCTGGCAATCCACTTCCAAAAATCAATCCACCATTGAAAACCCTATAAACAGCAGAGAAGCACTGATAATAGTGTTTCACCTGTTGTATGCAGGGTTCCTATGAGTCGAATACCGACTTGAAGGCACCTAACAATAACAACAACAACAACATAGAGATTGAAGAGGTATGGTAGAAGGATACAACCCTGACACATAACTTTCCTGATTTTAAACCAGGCAGTGTTTCCTTGTTTTGCCTGAACCACTGCCTCCTGGTTCATGTTCAGATTTTTCATGAGTTTGTTTAGCTCAGAAGAGCCAGATGAACATCCAGCTGCCAGCTCAAAGGCATTACTGGCCCTGCCTAAGTCCTTTCTCAGATCTCTCATTTCTCTTCATTCTAGTCTAATGGAGATACATTTTCATTTTAGAGCTTTCTTTTTGTTCAATTTTTTCTGTTTATATTTTATTAGTCACACTTACTTTTAGAGAAGCATAGGATGTATTAAAGCAGTTATTTACTATACCATTTAGACCAGACATTTCCTTTTTGGTTTAAGCCATTTTGTGTCCTCTTCTCTTGTTTAATTCAAGAGAATTTTGAATTGATAAGTATGTAGACCTCTACACATTTTAAGTATGTTCCCAAAGTTGTTTTCAGTTTTATTATCTGTTTATTGTTCAAACACTTTGAAATGAGAATTGGGATTAACAGCTTAAAAAGTTGAGAATTTAATAGAGAACAAGTGATAGGGTAATGAAGTAGCATATTAGTTGTAGCTGGGCTGAGACTTATATCCAGGTAATTCTTATGAGCTGGGATTTAGCTCAATTGGTAGAGTGCTTGCTCAGTGGCTCTGGGTTGAATCCCCAGAACCACAAAAACAGGAGAAGGACCTGGCAGCTCACTCTCCACTTGGGGAAGAAAAAAATATCTATCACTCACAAGATACATGAGAAGGAAGCATAATATATAAAACCTTATCTGTTGACCAGAATGCAAGAGAAAAGAAAAAAATTAGAACAAAACAAAGAAAAGGAAAAGATTGGATGGAATACATAGGTAGGATTATACTAATGAGTCAGACAGTGCAATAACAGCAAGTATACATGTACTAAATAAACTTCTTTAAAATCTAATTATATTATTGATTTTTTAAAAAAGTGTAACTTGACTTTTGATAGTATCAGCTAATATATAAGGAAATAGAAAGATTAAATGTAAAGAAATCAGCTGGACCTAGTGGCTCACTCCTGTATCCCTATAATCCCAGTGGCTCTGGAAAAGGAGACAGAAATATTATAGGTTCAAAGCCAGAGGCAGCAGGCCTTATGGAGAACAAAAATTAATTTATTGTCCAAAAATTTTAAAAATACAAAATATGTTGATGGTGTAGATCAGTAGTAAAGCACTTGCAAAGTATGTGTGAGGCTCTGGGTTCAACACTCCATTATGCAAATAAAATAAAGAAAGAAAGAAACCTTAAAAGATGATAAAGGAAAATGCTAACCAAAAGTAATCTGGCATGCTTATAGTAATACTAGATTACTATGATTTTAAGTCAAAAAGCCTTAAAGATATAGAGAGTTGTTACATAATTTTAAAAGAAATATTCAAACAAAAATTTTAAGTAATTCTCTGAGATGTATGCCCTTCCATCTGATAGTTAACAAATATTTATGAAATTTCTATAGGTATGTTAGGATTATTTTTACTATTTCTATGAAGAAATAGTATTTCAATGGGATTTCAGTGGGAATTAGTATTTCAATGGGAGTTGCAGTGAATGTGTAAGTCATTTTGGGAATCTATAAATCATCTTAGCAGAGTGGAGTGGAGGATCCGAAAGAAGTTCAACAGGGGTACTAAAACTGAGTAGACAAAGTGTTACTGATTCTTCTTTAGCACAGTAGAGTAATTTAAGTTAAAGCAATACATGATATATTTCAAAATGACTAGAAGCTTAGGAAATTCCTGAAAGAAAATGAATAATGTTTGAAGTAATGGAAATTCTTATGACCATGAAAATTGATTATTGTTTATTACTTCTTGTGTAGAGTATAGAATTAGTAAAATGTAAGCAAAAAAATTGACAGTATGAAGAGAAATTTATTAAGGTAACTGAATGATTAATTAACAAAATATTATTAAATGATGATGATCTTTAAGGAGAATAATGGGAAACTTCACAGAAAAGTCATAAAACTGACTTGTATACCTGAACTCATGGTGAGATAATCCATGTTCATGATGAGAAAGACTATATTATAGCAATAGCTATCCACCCTTAGTTAATCTACATATCTAAAAAATCCACTGAAATGTGAATGAAAATTTTCATAAAAATTGACAAACTGATCTTAAATTTCAAATGGAAATGCAAGAGGACAAAAATAATCAAAAATATTCATTAGAACACTTTGGAATGAGGAAGTGAAGAGAAAGAAGTAGAGGAAAGAATTAGTGAAACAGGCTTGAAGGAATTATGTCCCTAAATATCAAAATATTATTCGTAAAATGTAATATTGTTCCCTACTCTATGATAATATTACCTAGAAAAGCAAGAGAATAGAACAGCTGGAAAATATGTACATAGTTATAGAGACTTAACATGATAAATCAGTAAGAATGCATGGAGCTTAAAATTTTACTGTAAATATGGTAAATCAGAATAGTATGCCTGTCTATAACATCCAAAAATAAATCTTTATTAATTAAAATTTCAAATATGAATATCAGCATTTTAACACTTATGGAAAAAATAGAGAAAAAATATAAATTGAGAGAGGAAAAGATTTCTTAAAAATTTGAAGACAAACCTTTAACAATTTTAGAAGAAAAAGTTTTACAACTTTGGAATATAAATGGACTTTTTTACCTTTTTCTTTTCTTATCTCTTTTTTTTTCTTTGTTACATTGGGGTTGAGCCCAGGCCTCATGTATGTTAGACAAGTATTCTACCACTAACTTTCATCCCCAGACCCTTTTTTAAATTTTGAGAGAGGGTCTTGCTAAATTGTACAGGCTGTCTTAGGCCTCAAACTTGTGATCCTTCTGCTTCAGGCTCTTAAGTTGCTGGGAGAAAAGGTATGTGCCATAGCACCCAGCTTAAATGGAGTTCATAACAAGACTTGGAGAGCTTAATAAAGTATAATAGTGGCAAAGTTCACTACACATTCCAAGATTTACTGCAATGTTCAAAACAACCAATAGAATACAAATTTTCAAAACATGTATTTTATAAAGTACAAGGACTCAAATATAATAAAATATTCTACAAATCAATAAATAATTCAGTTATTGTTTGCTAGGTGCTGTCAAGTCAGGTCCGATTCATAGCCACCCTATGAACAACACAAGAAAACAATCCCTGACACTGTGCCATGCCCTGCATTATTGTCAGTGCTTCTCTGCTATTCATAGGGTTTTCAATGGTGGATTTTTTCAGGAGTGGGTTTCAGGAGTGGGTCCTTCTCCCAATAATCCAGTAGAAAAATATAAATTATATAAGCAAAACAAATCAGCAAATGGTCAGTAAATGTTGGTACTCAAGGAAATACTTATTAAAAGATTCATTAGTTACCATTCTAAAATACTTATAACAAAGCTTGGAAATCGACAATGAATTAACAGATGAATATGTTGTAGTATATCTATATAATGGAATGCCCCTTATATTCTTAATGGAATACTTCCCAGTGGTAAAAGTATATGAACTATATAACCAGAAGTTCTAGAAGGAAATTTTATTTTTCACAGTAAGTATATATGACACAAACCAGAAAGAATTCAAAACAATTAAGCAGATTATATATAGATTTATATATGTGTGGAAAATAATTTAAATTGTATTATTAAAACACCAAGTTCAGCATTTTGTTTATATACTGGGACAGAGGAAAAAGTGAGAGAAGAAGGGAATTAGTGATGCTCATATACAGAATGTTAATTAGATAGATGATATATATTTTTTAAATTTTAAATCAAATATGAAGACCATTTGGTTTGTCATAGTTGGAGAATAGATACAAAGGTGGTGATTATCTCATGCTCTGCAATTTGTGTGTAATTGAAATATTCCATTATGCCAAAAAATTGAAAAAGAAATGAAAACTGAATCCCAATAAGCAAACTGAATAAAGGGGAAAATACAAAAATACAAAGGCTCAAAAATAATAAAAATTTTAATGGTGAGGCACACTTAAGAAAGAGGTTATTCTCTAAGGTTTTTGTTATAATAAGGCCTTTGTATTTGAAAAATTATATAGCTCTTTCTTCAAGTATTTTCACTTCACCATCAAATGGGGTCTTGCCTAGAGTTTACACTTTTGTACCACAGTCTACAGATGAAGTTCAAATTGAGAAAAGAGAAGAGGCTTTCCCACAAGTCTCAGCTTGTGCCTTCTCACATTACATGGGATCAAATCAAAGGCCACGTGCCTGATCCAACCACTATGTACCTCTGCTCAAAGGATTTTAAACAACAGATGTCATCAAAGTTAGGATAACTGTTATATATCAAATAGATAGAAAGATAGATGCATTTTTGTTAGGTGCTGTCAAGTAGGTGTCCAACACATAGCAACCCTATGTACAACAGGTGAAACACTATTGTCAGTGCTTCTCTGCTATTCATAGGGTTTTCAATGGCTGATTGTTTTTTCAGAGTGGGCTGCCATTTCCATCTCCCAAACTTGAAGCACCTGGTGTTCCCATGCAGTCTCTCATCCAAGTACTAACCAGATCCAACCCTGCTTAGCTTCAGAGATCTGACTGGATCGGAAGCCACAGTGGTAAAGCTGCAGGCAGATAGATGATAGACATATCAAATTAAAAGTCATGAAATGGCATTCCTTAGATATTTCAAAATCTAGTACTAAGAAGTCAAAGCAAAGCTACTGACTGCTGACTCTTGAGAGTAAATCATCCATGATATTGTTGAGAACCTCTTAAGATTTTACAAAAATTGTCAATCCTTTAAATACAGGATCTCAACCTGGAAATGTGCTTACAAAACATTACATTTCCAGAAGAAATATCTTAGGTACTTTTTAAGTATTCATTGTGCATAATATTGTTCTTACTGCTGTAAGAGGTGATATATATCTATATCTATATCTATATATATAGATATATATGTATATATAGATATATATGTATATATATATAGATCTATATATAGATGTATAGATATATAGATACATATATATATATATATATGTATATGATATATATATAAAATTCTTATTTTCTGGCAGTACTGGGGGTTGAATTCAGGGTCTCATGTTTGCATGCTTTGCAAGTGCTGGACCACTGAGCTGCACCCCCAGCCCATCATTTTACTTTTAGATACAGGGTCTCACTAAATTATTCAGACTGCCTCTGGACTCGACCTTGCGATCTTCTTGCCTCTGCCTCCCGAGTCCCTGGGATTACAGGCATGTGCCACTGTACTTGGCAACTATTCTATATTTCATTCTCCAGACATACAAGTACTTTATCATAGCAATAAGTAGAGTACTTTTCTTCTGAAATTTATATTTGAAAGAGAGTTTTTGGAAGCAGCCAATAGACTTCAAGAGAATTAAGTTTGTTAACAAAATCTATGGGAAGATACTATGACATCTGCATTATTGAACATAATAAAACTATAACACCATAAATGACCTGGTCATGCTAGATTCTTTTCAGAGGATTTGATGATGAAAATGATAGATGTCCAAAATCCCGCATAAGTATTCAAGCTGTTGAATTGCACAAGAAACAAAGGCTATGACAGTAATATTTGGCTTTTTGTCTTACATATCAAGTTAATATATAAACTACTCTTGCAAAACTATTTTATGCACATATCTTTTATGGAAGATACAATTCTAAAACTTGAATATTTAATTTGAACTTTTGAAAGATCTAAATAAACAATTCCAAGTCCATTATGCATTTTTATTTATAACACTATTAATCTCTATAAGCTTACTATTTAAAAATTACTCTTACCAAATTATACAGAAATTGCTATAATTCTGAAAATGAAATCAACTAGCTCTACTTATATATTTAAGACATTTTGACTATACATGCTGTTATGCGACGAAAGGAAGTAATTACACAGAAAATTAATAAAATAAGAAAAACATTAATTATTTGCTTATACTTCAACCCACAAAAGAGTTATTGCATTTACTAAATTAACTACATAAAAATTGAGTTTATACTTCATTTTATAATGTGTAGATCATTTAGAATGTGCTTAAAGAACATTATCATTAATAGTGGCTGAATGCATTTATAAAAATGTTTGTTGTTGGGTGCCATTGAGTTGGGTCCAACTCATAGTGACCCACACAGAGTT
>VMDO01024498.1:0-29648 GCA_007922755.1 Pedetes capensis
TTCTTCTTTTTCAAAAATCAAAAAGTTTGTTTTCAAGTTCACTCTTACGTGTAAATGGTTTACATGCTGGAAAGACATCTGTCTTTGAGATTCTGACCAAAATCTATCCTTACAGGTGACGACTAATCCAAAGTTACCTTACTATTCCTTGTATTAACATGGTAATTAAAGATGATAAGTGATAAAGCCTGTTCCAAACATTTGTGTCTGTGCTTGAAACTTCTGGATCACTGAATAGTATCATCTTACACTGCTGCTTAACAGGACACATTAGATAAATGTGTAAATATCCAGAGATAAATATGTGACCATTTGTTTTTGTTAATAGAATTCTGTAGTAATGCTCATTAAAGTGGCCATTTGGCTGCATGGGGGACTAAACGGAAGAAAAGAACATATGGCAGTCCATATTGCTGTCATTTACAGTTCCATTATGCAAAACAGAAGCTGTGTTTGTGCTCATGTATGTGGCTCTGTAACAACACATTTATAGGCAGAAACTTTATAACAATTACCAACTTTTGGAGTAAGAATGGCACAAAAAGTGAAATAAACATTTTATCTTTATAAAGTTTGGTGACTCTTTGTAGAAAAATATATAAAAATTATGTGAACTAAATTAGGTAATTAATGATATTGCTTATTGAGAGTATCAATTAACTCTCTACGTAGGACCATTTAGTTGGAGACAATATAAATCTAAATTACTTTCCTAAACAGGAGATATGATTATAGAATATTACCATTTCTAGAAAGAAGAAAATAAATTTGTTCTAACTTAAAAATTGGTAAGGCAATCATTAGGCATTACAGGATTTCATCAACTTGGTAGATCAATCCATTTCTCTTAACATGACTTTATGTGTCACTTCTGTCATTAACATAATCAGTCATGCTTTAATTATTTTAGTATTTTAAGTATATGAAACAAATTGGTTTTTCTTAGTTTATAATAAATATCATGTTTTTAGAGATAATGAACAGATTTAATTGATAATCATGATGCTATACTGGGAAAATCACATAATTAGGTTCATCTAGGTTATTCAATACTGAGGAAGCTGTTTATTAGCTGTGTGACCAGTTTGGCACTCTTTACTGAGAGTATACAGAATCCACTGGATTTTGGACTGTACTCAGTTACTATAACTGCTTAGGGGTTGAACCCAGGGTTGCTCATATAATTTTTAAATGTTTTTAACCTGGGCTGCACTCTCAGCCCAATTACTAATTTTTATTTAGAGTCAAAGTTTCTCTAAATTATGCAGGCTGTCTTTTGCCTTGAACGCACGATCCTTCTGCCTCTGCCTTCCATGTCACTGGGATATAGGTATGCCACACCACAATTGGCTCCTGCTTGCCTTTTCTATAGATTTAATACATCATAAATTTTAAGTTGTTTGGTGTCATTGAAAAGTATGTAATTCATAAATAATTTATCAGTATTACATGAGTATTATAATTTTTATTCAGCTCTCTATACCCTTAAAACATAAGAATTTTGAAATAAGATAAAAATACATCACATTAATGATACTAAGAATACCATAAATGTTAACAAATACTGGTTACTTTTTTAGATAGCAACTACATAATGTGAGTAATATCATGTTTGCTGCACAATAATCTTTAGACATTTAAATTATTTTCTTTGTTGCATGATATATAAATACTAATATTTTCACTTCAATTAAGTAGTGTTAAGTGTTAAGTGTTAAGTAGTGTTTGTTAAAATGTACTATTTTAATCATGTTTATTATTATTTATTAATATATTATAGAAGTATATAGAATTAATTCACATGAAAATTATTTGAAATTCAGTTTTAAATCTGTAGATTTGAAATATTATAATTCAGTAATATATGAGAATAAGTCTTGAAATATTTGTTCTTTTCTTTCAAAGTAAATTTAGTTCATGAGACACTTGAAACATACACCTGATAACACTTTATGCCTTCCATTTAAATAACCTAATTCCACAATTTCTTTTCAGTATTTGGGACTGAACCCCAAGCCTTACATCTACAAGGCAAGTGTTCCACCCCCAGTTACAACCTTAGCTCCTTCTGTATTTTTTTATTTTGAAACAAGGTCTTGCTCAGCTTAACTGGCTACTTCTGGCCTTGTACCTGTGATCCTACTGCTTCAGCCTCCAGAGGACCGATGATTACAAGTACAGCTGTGACACCAGCCCCTATACTTGTTTTATTATTTTTTTCCTCCAAGATCTCACATACTATCTTAATAATTCCTGCATCTTGTACTCATTCGTAGTGAATGTGGGAGTACTTGGTATATCAAATTGTTGAGGATATTGAAATTCTTATTATTTTGATTTGATCATTACACATCGCATACATGTATGGAATTATCGTATTGTACTTATAAGGATGCACAAATATGTCTCAATAAAAATAAATGAATAAAAAGATTGGGGAAGAAAAATTCTCACATTCTTTCTAGACGTATAGACCAGGTACCTAAATAGACATTTGTGACACTAAAACGGTGTCCCTAGAAGTTTCTGAGTTCAGCCCAAGGTCCACCATGGGAAGTTGTACTTTCTCCAGAATATTCTTATTTTGATGAACATTACATTAAATTCATAATCAGAATCTCTGACTAATAAAAATACGGTTTAACTATTTTAGTCTAGGTAACAATTATCATAACCATTACTTATTACTGAAATGTGTCCATGTTTGTTGTTGTTATGTGCCCTCAAGTCTGTATCCAACTCATAGTGACCCTATGTACAATAGGGGAAACACTATTGTCAGTGCTTCTCTTCTGTTCATAGGGTTTTCAATAGCAGATTGATTTTTGGGAGTGGGTTGCTGGGTCCTTCTCCCAAGCCTATAACACCTGGTGTTGCCAGGCAGTCTCCCATCCAAGTACTAACCAGGCCAGACCCTGCTTATCTTCCGAGATCTGATGGGATCGGAGGCCACAGGGCTATGGCTGGAGGATTCCATGTTTAGTTATAACTTTTTATTGTACTCTTGATAAAATCATAGATCTGTAGTAATTGAAAAGCTTCAACAACAACAACAATGATACAGTGAAAATCTAGTGACATTATATAAAGACATTCAGAATATAAATGAAATTAAAACAAAAAATAAAAGAAAACTTTATGATAAATAATTCAACTAATAATTTTTGCATATTAACCTGAGAGATTTAGCCCTGTATTAGAGAATATTCAACTTTGCTTTTTATTTGGAAATGATGTATGTGTATTCATTTTAATACTTCATTACTTAAATGGGAATGTAATTAGAAATAAACGTTGTTTACTTGAATATTTCCCATAAAGACTATGGAAAGGTAATCTGAAATATAATCTTGCCTTCTATGAGAAAGTAGAATATATTTTTCTTATCATTTTTCAACCGACACATATCTATTTAAATAATATTTTAACTTCATTTATTATGTCATAGTATTTAAGGTCGATATTTAATAGCATCATTAGTAAATATAGCTCATCCTTTCTACCTATTGGGATCTGAAGTTTTAATAATCTAAAATTCCCTATCAACACATCCAATTTTAATTGTATATGCTAAGAATAAATTGATTTCATACATGGTTATTGAACATCAAGGATAAAATTGACCTAGTCAAGATCAAAGAAAATTACATTTATTTGGACAAAGTTAGGACTATAATCTTGGAAAACATCGATTTAAGCTTTTTATAAGAAAAAGAGTATGATCAGTCTCAGTCCCCTGTAATGTTTGGAGAGGACCATTGAACAGCAGATTGAGATGGACAATATTTCAAAGGGCAACTCACATCTGGGGAGATGTGTGTCTGCAATTCTGATTAATAATAGCTTCCAAATCTCATTTTAAGTGACCTAAAGATGCTATTGTATTTTTATGGCTTTTTTTCCTTGCCATTACAAAAGAGAAAGCATAAAATAAGACCATAGACTGCTAACGGAACAAATAGATCTGTCCTAGAAGACTTGAAACGAGAGTGTTCCTTGGAAGCAAGGATGGCTACACTGCATCTTATGTATTTTGAATATGTTGTCAGGAGGGAACAATCCCTGCAGAAGGATATCATGTTTCAGGGAGTGGCAGGTCAACAAAAGAAAGACCCCCAACTACATGGATTGACACAGTGATGCAACAATGGGCTTAAACGTAAAAAAGATGGTATACATGGCACAATGTTGGGGAGTGTTTTGTTCCTTTGTACAAAAGGTCACTAAGAGTCGGACCCAACTCATTGGCACCTAACAACAATACTTTTATTTTCATTTCAATATCCATCAGCAAGTTTTTAGAATGTCAGTTACCATTTTGTTAAATCATACAAAATTAATTATACTGTTATACAAAGACAATATAAATGCACTAGTCTTTAATGACTATCAACTAAATAACAAAATATGTTTTCAGTAAAGCATCCATAAGAATTATAGAAACCTATCAATGACATTTTGTGGGAAGAAAAATTTTCTTTCCTCTGCCCATCTTAGGTTCATTTGCTATTAATCTGAAAGTTTAATAGATTTAAGAAAAATTTTTAAAGTTTCACAATAAAAAGAGACTAAAGGAGATAAGTGATTGAGGATTATAAAGAGGGGATAAAAGTTTACCCCAGGAATGGCTTGTTTTCTGATATGGAAATAACTTTACAAATAAAAATTTCTTTTATAAAGGTAAATTAGCTTTACAAAAAAATAACTGAGAGGAATATTTTAATTTGGTTGAACATTTAGAGAGTTTCAGTCCATAGGGATGGGGAGGCATGGCAGCAGGACCTGTGGTAGAAAACTTCACGTCATGGAATCAGGAAGCAGAGAGAAACTGGAATCTGAGATCTGCATAAACCTCCAAGTCCCACCCTCAGTGATTTACATCTGCTGCTGAGACCCAGTTCCCAAAGTACCACAGCCTCTACAAACAGTACCAACAGTGGGGACCAAATATTCAAGCACATTAACTCTGGGGAATATTTTAGCTTCAACCCATAAAAAAATACATGTTATTTTATAGTTTTAAGCAACTGGGGAAAGTAAAAACCTTTTTCTACTTTTGCTACTTCTTAATTGCCTTTAGCTCAAAAAAATTCTAAATGTGAAGAGGCACATTTTCTGATGGCACACTCTTGTACCCTTTTCCATTAATTTTGGCTCTTTGGACCTGTCTTCATTTCTTTATTCTACTTCTCAGCTTCTCTACTTCTACTTCTCAGGAGTAACTAGATAATTTTTCCCATGAGAGCAGCAGATCCCATTTAATCAGAATATTGGGAAATATAAGATAAATCATATTTACATTCTGTTGAAGGAAGCTAAAGCCTGGACACAGCTGAACAAATTACTTAAGGCATTTTTCAGGAAGTGCATCCAAAATCCAAGACTTAAGACATCAAGACATCAAGAATGACTTAAATTGGTCTTCCAAGAGTGGACATCAGTAGAAGCAACCAACTCCCCTGATCAATGAAATTTTGAGATAACGAGCTCAAAATCTCCCAAACAGAATATGCTACTTCCCTCCAGGAAGAAATATGGAAATATGAGGTATATAATCTATGAAGAGACATGATGGTCATCTATGTCTGAAAAGAACAAACACACAAAAACTAAAACTTCATCTTCTCACCATTTAATAAACAACAACTTCTCCCCTATCCTATTCTATAGAGTTCCACTATTACCAAATGATTGGAAAGAGAAAGTTAAATTTTTATCTCCTCTCTACTTGATGGTTTGTCCTCAGTAAAAATGGCTTTTCTTTTCTCAAAAACCTGATTTCATTCCATTGGTTTCTATGCATATTAGGCAGCAAATCTTTGTTCAGTATCATTACTGGTTAAGCATGAGTTGATATTAGCTGCTCAATTTAAAAAAAAAAGTTGAAGACTAGTATATTGGAGAGTACTGGTAAATACTAAAAGCAAGAGGACAAGGTTAAGAAATGTTTGAATTCCTGCCAATTTAGTCACAACAAAAAATTAAATTCAGCTTTTTAGAGGGAATAAAGCTGAAGTTCATAAGTAACAGGATTTAAGGCATTTTTTAAAGTTTGACATTTGTCTTTTATAATTTTTTTGCTGTTTGTTACTGCCTTGTTATTTAGTTTAGGAATATGTTTTAATAAAATTAAATATTTATTTTCAAATTGTTCCTCAGTTTGTGAGTCAAAAAAGGAAATTTCCTTTCCTCCTGAAGATGCTTGAAAATCTGTGTAATAAATCAATAATATGCAATTGTAAGTGAAGAAAAATATTTTTGTTCTATTCTTCTAAGTTCTAGGTTAAAGAATCTGTAACAAAAGAGAAACTAGCAAGTGAAAGGCATATAAATTTTATATGACACAACGGTCTATTAGAAAATGAAGATCGGAAGAAACAAATCTTGGTGTTTATATAATAATCTTGATGAAGAGAAAAAAGTCGTGGAAAAATGTGTTAGGAACAAATGGAGTTGAGCTACAAGTTATAAACTAGGGGAAATAGCAAGGGCTGTTCATTCAGATTTCTCTGTCTGCAGAGATAAGGATGGTCTCTTTATCCACATAACTACTCCCCATGCCTGCATTGCCTCTGGAAATGACATTTTACAAAATTTCTGTGCCTGTTTGCACAAATTACCTTCCTTGAACTGGGAGGAGTGTGTCACAAACTCTTATTATTAATGTGTTTTATAAGACTGTGTCTCCTTAATTTTAGTCTTATGTTGTGTTCACTAAGTTATTTAATACATAAATAGGCATAACTAATTTATTTTCTTTGTGGCTTATGGATTCTACCATTATAGAATGTGGTTTTTTTTTTTAAGCTGGTAGAATTCAGCTCTTGTTTTCTTATTATTCACATGTTTTTGCTGTGTCTTACCATGATATCTTTTAAGCTTTTTCTAATCACTATGTTTTCCTTTTGGTCTTTAACGTCTCTTCTTTTTAAGATATCAGTAATTTTTTTAATCGTCACAAGAAAATCTTGCTATCTTGAATTTCTAAAATTTTTCTGTAATGTTGTTTTACTCACCTATTCTTTTTCAAGAATACAGTTTTTAAAATCTTTTCACCATTTTTAATTCTCTTAATTCTTGGCTGTCATTTCAGTGAGATGCTTAAAAAGCCATTTTATGGAGACAAAAGGGTGCGTTTTATGTCAAAAGAGTTTCTTGAATGATGCATAATTTTTTGATGTTATCTGGACAAAAGTAATAATTGCTATCAATCTTAGCATGGTGATTTCCATATTAAAATTCATTGCCTTCAAAAAGTTGACACATATTAAAAACAACACAGTACCACCCTCTGAATTTTAATATGTCATGTGCTTACAATACGGTTGTTAAATTTATATGTGCTAAATGTCATGACGTGAAACATGTCAAAATATACTACCGACTGAATACATTCAATGAAGGTGTAAAAAATCCTGCTATCCTTATAACAACAATAACTTTCACCAATTCTAATTAAAGTATATACAGTTATTAAGTTTGAGTGCTTATTGAAATATACTCAATATAAACAATACCCAAAGTTGTAAAAGGCTATAAGAAAATATATTTTATTGGAGTATAAGTAAATTTAATATAGAATGGATTCTGCATTAATTTAGGAATGTTGCATTTTTTGCATGTTTTTACATTGTTTTGCTGTTGTCTCTAGATAATGATTGTATTAGTGGTCAGTAGAAGGTTGATATGAGAATGGGAAACAGAATATTAAAAATATAATTTTTGCATTTTTCCCTGTGGTCCAAAAAGGTTAATCTCACAAAGAAGGACACATAGATATAATAGTAAAATGAACAACAAATCTAATACAAAAAAACGAGAATCCATTGCCATTACAAAATATACTTAACAGATTGAACAAAGGAAAAAAATTGTGTTCTAAAAAGTAAATTTTCCTCCTGTGTTTAGATTGTGCTTAATATTATCATACTGCTAGTGCTACCATCTTCAAATATTTTCTTCTGAAATGTAGCATTAGTCAATAGTATGTACATATTTGAATATATCCATAGAAAATTGGAGATTTACAAATGTTTTTATTGAACTATAAATTCACCAGCCAAGTGAAAATCCATATTTATACAAAGTGACGTACTTTTTTCTTTTTCTTTTTCTTTCTGTCAGTAGAAACAAAAATCCACAGTTTTATTCTTACATTTTAAAAAGAAAGATTATAATTAATCAGTCCAGCAATCTGAAGCACTCCAGCATACTCCGGTAATCCCAACAACTCAGGAGGTGGAGGCAGGAAGATCACAAGTTCAAGGCCAGAGGCAGTCTGTGTAATTTAGTGGGACTCTGTCTCAAGATAAAAAATTTAAAAATGGAGCTGGGTGCGGTGGAGCAAGCTTGTAATCCCAGCACCTCAGGAAGCAGAGGCAGGAGAATCACAAGTTTGAGACAAGAGGCAGTCTGAGTAATTTAGCAAGATCCTGTCTCAAAAAGTAAAATATATGGGCTGAGGGAGAAGCTCAGTGGTACAGCACTTGCAAAGCATGCAAGCACAGGGCCCTGGGTTCAACACCCAGTACTGCAAAAAAATTTTTTAAAGTAAATAAATAAATAATGAGTTGGAGGTGGAACCCTATGTTAGAACACCTGCAAAGAATGTCAGAGACCTTGGGTTCAATCCCTAATACCACAAAAAAATTATAATTAACCAAAGTCATACAGTCAAAATCAAGTGCCTTTTTAGTTGTTGTTGTTAGGTGCCGTAGAATCAGTACCAATCTCATAGCGACCCTCATAGGGTTTTCAATGGCTGATTGTTTCAGGATTGCCCCCTTTTTAGTATCATAACAAATTTCGTGAAAATTGCATTGTATTTAATCTGTATAGAGGAATATAGTTTATTTTCACTTTTTGCAGATACAGATCTTGTTTTAGGAATTTTGATGTTTGAATTGTGCAAAGACCTATATACCATATATTCTCCAATCTAATCTGCACACTTTCAACTGTCTTACAGGGCTACAAAAACAGATTAGAATTAGAATCATGTGCATATTGGATTCATTTGAGAAGCACTCAACCAATAATCCCATGTGCAAGCAATTCTAATCTGCATCTGATTTTGTAGCCCTCTAAAACTATCAAAGAGTGTGGAATTAGATTTTAGAATATATGGGTGCATCCATCATTTTTTTTTTAGAATTTCTAGGTCAATTAATGTTAATCAAAATATCAACATAATCAAATATGGAAAGAAAATTGGGGATCTGATATAATTCAAGAGTTTGTGTTTTAATTACTATAAATTAGCTTATTAAATTGTAGGATATTTGAGACTAGAGGTAAAGTATCACAGTAGGTAATGATATGTCAGAAAAGTTTGAAGACATGAGTGGTGAAGTGAAGAACTACATGTAAGGATTTTTGAAACAGATTGAAGGAAAAATAAATACTCTCATAAATTTGCAAGAGTAAGTGATTTAGTAATCCAAAAACTATCTTTTGTATGGGGACATTAAAGGAAGTTCACTAGCATTCATATTACCATAAAATTACTGGAGTGGATATTCCTCTAAATATCAAAGGTTTCATGAACTAATTCTGTTAAAAAGTTTTTATATTTTCAGTAGCCTGACATGAGGATAAAAAGAAGTCTGAAAGTCAGAAAATACATAGAAATAAATGTTGGAATTAGCATAAAGAATAAAATCAGAGATATTCAACTCCAAATTTTGTAGACAAGAATTTTTATACTTCAGTAAAATTGCAATTTGGGGAGTGTTTTTTTATTTTTTTTCTGTTGTACATAGAGTTGCTATGAGTCAGACTCCAGTAGAAGGCACCTAATAACAACAAGCAGTAATTGCAGTGCTTCATGTACTCTGGATGTCTAAATATGAAATAGAATAGCAGTCTTCAAAGCTTTTTGCCCCAGGGACTAGTTTCATGAAAGATAATTTTTCCCCAGAGTGGAGTAGGAACACAAGTAGTAATGTGATTGATAAAGAGTGGCTATAAATACAGATGATGTTCACTCATTCACCTGTAGTTCACCTCTTGCTGTGCAGCCAGGTTCCTAACAGTTTTACTGGTCTGTGGCCCAGGATTTTAGACACCCCTTCAACAGAATATATGGGATTTTCTCTTTACATGGCTGGATTTTGTGGATGACTGAAAATCCCTCATCCTACAAGAATGATTGCCTGCAGCTGTACCATTGTGGCATCTGATCCCCTCAGATCTTCCAGGCTAAGCAGGGTCACACTTGGTTAGAACTTGGATGGGAGACCACCTGGGAAAACCAGGTGCTATGCGTTTGGAAGAAGGACCTAGCAATCCACTTCCAAAGAACAATCAACTATTGAAAACCCTATGAATAGCAGAGGAGCACTGACAATAGTGTTTCATCTATGTATATAGGGTCGTTAAGTATTGGACACCTACTCAAGGGCAACTAACAACAACAAGAATTATACTTTAGACACATACACAGTAGTGTCTGAGCAGTGGGAATGCCCAATTTAGTGATGAAACATAAAATTTATTTTACCAATTTGTATAGATTTTCATGTTTTCATATATATCTAATCTAGTTCTAGAAAGTCAGAAAAATGATATAGGAAATCCAATCAAGTATTATAATCAGTGGCTCTGACTGATTGAACTATTTTTATGTATATTAATGTGATCATAGAATCAAAATTACCAACAAATACAGAGAGATGTGCTTGGAGAACTATAACTTTAAATATTTATCATGGTTTGTTTTTTCAGAAATAATTAATAACCTTCCTTTCTTTTATACTCTGTGTTTCTATAATCTGATTATTTTATAATGCTTTAAAAATACATGAAGATACATTTGAACTAATTCTGGGTTTCTCAATGTCATAGCATACTTTGGAAGATTGGATTCTACTCATTTGGCTTTTCTCTTCTTGTCTGAAATACAGGGAAGACATCTAGTGCTTATGGGCATAATTGTTGTCATCCAAACTAGTTAAAAGAGAAGATGAAGGCAATCATATTGCTAGTTCTAAACTATGCTTTATAAGATTTTCTGGTGTTTTTTGTTTATTTGTTTGTTTGCGTGTGTGTGTGTGTGTGTGTGTGTGTGTGTGTGTGTGTGTGTGTGGTGTTTTTGGAACAAAGAGGCTGAACCCAGGGCTTCATGAGTGCTTCTTGCAAGTGCTTTACCCCTGCCCTGCCCCTCCAACCCAGTTTTTACTTAATATTTTGAGTCAGGGTCTCAGTAAGTTTAATCGGTATTTCTGTCCTCGAACTTGCAGTCTCCTGCTTCCACCTCCTGAGTTGCTGGGATTAAAGCCATAAGCCACTGCACTTGGCTCATGTTTGTAATCTTCTATGTGATATTCTAATAATCTTTTAGCAAGTGAAGAAGTCTGACAATTGGAAAAAATTCCATGCAAAAGTTAAACATTTATCCAAATGTTTTAGGAAGTATTTGTTATTGTTGTTGTTGTTGTGGTTGTTGTTAGGTGCCGTGGAGGCGGTATCCGACTCATAGCGACCCTCTCTACAATAGGGGAAACACTATTGTCAGTGCTTCTCTGCTGTGCATAGGGTTTTCAATGGCAGACTGATTTTTGGGAGGGGGTTGCCAGGTCCTTCTCCCAAGCCTACAGCCTCTGGTGTTCCCAGGCAGTCTCCCATCCAGGTACTAACCAGGCCCGACCCTGCTTAGCTTCCAAGATCTGATGTGATCGGATGCCATAGGGCTATGGCTGCAGGCCGAGGAAGTATTTATACAGTTTAATAATATTTCCACAGATATGACCACTGGCACTATATATGCAACTTAATACTATTTCATTATACAAGATAAGTATTTTTAAAAGTATGTTCCATTTTTTCCATTTCTAGGAATGTTTCACAAATCCATCAAAGTTATTTCTATGACACATGCAATTTATAACATTTTACATTGAAAAACAAATCAATCCTTTTAATATTTCTCTCCTCCCAAAACTGTATTCTTCAATCCATGATGACAGTTCTTCATACAACTGAAGATCAAATTGCTCAATCACTTCCTTTCAGAGAGGACAAACTGAGGCCCAAGAAAACCTGGTGTAAGAATGAGAACAACTTTGATTTTTTGTCACAGGTCTATGCAACTTTTACACCAACACTTTGCCCCATGATGAGGGGAACAAAACGAAACAAACAAACAAACAAAAAAAACAGACAAAAATGAAAACATGAAGTATTTCACCTTTTTGTTAAATATAATACCATATGTTTTCTCCCCATTATAAAGATTAAATGAAATGCCCAATTTTGCTACCCTAAATACTTTAGATATTACCACCCTAAGCATTTTTTTAAATTTTACCCACACATAAATATAGTTTATTCTTATTGTTTTTTCTTTTTTTATCACCATTCTTAAGCAGCAAGCCAACTTACTTGCATGATCTACTATTATCAAAAGAAAACAGATGGCTTGAGATATCTGTATTTTCAAATTGCTAATTATAGAGCCGGGCTGGGATTTAGCTCAGTTGGTAGAGCACTGCGCTGCAGTCTCTGAGGCCCCGAGTTCAATTCCCAGCACCGCAAAAATGGGAGAAGGGCCTGGCAATCCACTCCCAAGGCAATCCCGAAACAGTCAGCCATTGAAAACCCTATGAGGGTCACTATGAGTCGGATACGGACTCGACAGCACCTAACAACAACAATTATAGAGCCAAGTCATGTACATTTTCGTTATTGTAATATTAATTTTCCAAATTTTATCAGTAAGAAACTATTGAAGAGACAGAAAATACAAAATGGTACCTATGATATGTATTCATTAGAATTTCTACATATGTTTACTGAGCAAGTGCCATGCCTTAATTATTCAGCTGACATTCATCCAGAGGAATTTTGTCCATCTGTTTGAATCTATTTTAAACAGGATCATTGAAGCAAATGACCTTATAATACATATGGTAACTAAATTCAATATGGATTTTCCACTGCACGGATTAACTCAGAGAAATTCTCTTATGCAAATACAAATGTTCATGACCCAAGTTTTCCTTCTAGAACAGACATTGTTTAGAAGTAGAAAAGGAATGTTTGTTCATTGGTGGCAGCTATGAGCAGTACTCTCAATCCTGCTGAATGGCCCAGGATTGGATCACAGACATATTCCATGTTTTACTTCAGAAAGTTGAAGAATTTTGTTTACTGATTTTTAAAGTGATTTTAAATATATTATTTATATTACATTAAATATATATTTATACTAAAATTTGTACTTACATAAAACAAATTCAAACTAAATGGAAAACTAGGAAGTACACTGAATTCAGTAGACTTAACACAACCAGAGACAGAGAAAATTGGTACATATGACCTCCTAACTAGGTAACAGTACACTGGCTTATTATACTTTCTTTGTGGTCCAATAATTACTTGTGCCAGAATATTTCACAATTTGTGTTTGAATGTCATGGTGTATCACTAATTATTACAAGTAATATTACTTGTGAAGTTTGGGTTTTGTCACTTTTTACTTTATTGAGAAGACTTTAATATTGGGAAATAATAATGAGGGAAATACCAAAAATAAAAAGGAAAATACATCTAACATATTCCAAACTTTTATTTAGCTCTGTATTCCTACTCTAACAAATGTTGAAAACTTTACTCCAGGACAAATTTTAAGCACATTTTTTCCATACTACTCTTTATTTACACAGATCTCTTTTAAAGTCTATAGCCACGTGATATTTGAAAAAGACCCCAAGAAGAAAAGATAGTTTATTCAATAAATTGTGCTGAGGAAACTGGATATGCACATGGAGAACAATGAAAATAGACCCCTATTTCTCACCATATACAAAAATGGGATAGGCAAATATTTTAATAAGATCAGAAAAATACAGGCAATAAAATAGTCAAGTGGGATTATATCAAAGAAGCTATTCTACAACAAAGGAAATAATGGACAAAATTAACAGATAACATACACAATGGGATAAAATATTTACAACAATTCATCCAACAGGGGTAATATGGAGAATATTCCATGATATTAAAATACGCAATAGCAAACAATCCAAATCACTCAAAAGAGAAAATAAGACCAAATAAACATTTTAAAGCAAAAAAAAAAACATATAAATGACCAACATGCATGTGAAAAAAAGTTCAAATTCACTTAGCATCACAGAAATGACAATTAAAAGCACAATGAGATGTATTTATAACATTTTGAATTGATTTCCCTCATCTGCCCAGAGGTTAATTTCCAGAACACAAGGTATAAGAAATTCAACAAAAGAAAAGAAATAGCAAATAACCCAAATAAAAACAGCCTAAATATCAGAAATTGTATTCCTTCAAAGAAAGTGTATAAATGGCGAAGCATGTGTAAAAATGTCCAACAACAGAATCATCAGAAAAATGCAAATCAAAATTAAAATGAGTACCACCTTATCAAAGTTCAAAAGCAGCTATTATCAAAAATGCAAAAAAAGAAATGCTGATGAGGCTATGAAGAAAGGAGAACTTATAAACACTTGGTGACAGTATAAAGTTGTTAGGTACAATTGAGTCAAATCCAACTCTTAGCAACCCAATGCACAACAGAACAAACCATTACCAGACACTGTACCAAGCACACAATTATTTTTATATGTAAGCCAAATTGTGCATGCACTGTGTCAATCCATCTAGTTGATGGATTTCTTTTTTTTTTTCATTGGCCCACCATTATCTCAAACATTATGTCATCCAGGAATTGGTCCCTCTTGACAACATGTCCAAAATATGTAAGACAGTGAGTAGCCATTCTTGCTTCTAAAGAGGTCTCTGATTGCACTACTTCTAGGTTGGATCTGTTGGTTCCTTGGCAATCTGTGGTATATTCAATATTCCTCATAATTCAAAAGCATCAATTGTTCTCCTGCCTCCCTTATTCACTGTCCAGCTTTCACAACCATATGATGCAACTGAATATACCATAGCATGAGTAAGGCATACTTTCCTCTGCAATGTGATATCTTTACTCTTCAACACTTTAAAGAATCTTTTGGAAGAACTTTTCCCCATGTGATATGTCTTTTGATTTCTTGACTGCTGCTCCCATGTATTTTGATTATAGAAATAAGTAAAGTAAAGTCATGGACAATCTAAATCTTTCTTCCATTTATCATGAAGTTTCTTACTAACCCAGTTGTAAGGATTTTTGTTTGCTTGGTATTGAGGGACAATCCAAACTGAAGGCTGTGTTCTTTGATCTCCATCAGTAAATATTTAAAATCTTCTTCACTTTCAGCAAACAGAAGTGTGTCATCCCCCACATGTCTGTTAGTTTGCCAACTGTGGGGGCTTGTATGTTGTAGTGATGCTGAAAAGTATGCTATAGTACTACAGACAACAACAGGGTCACCCATGGTAGACTTCAGCTGAGCTTCCAGACTAAAACAGACTAAGGAGTAGGATCTGGCAGCCCACTCCTGAAACAACCATTGAAAACACAATGAATAGCAGTAAAACACTGTCAGATATGGTGCCAGAAAATGATTCCCCTTGATTTGAAGGTACTCAAAAGATAACTCAGAAGAGTGCCTCCTCAAATTAGAGCCAAACTTAATGACAGAATTTCAAGAGGTTGCATATGATCAGGAACCAATGATAGTGAAGGAAGAAGTGGAAGCTGCCTTGAAAGAATTGGAAAAACACAAGGCTCCAGGAATTGATTTGATACCAATAGAGACGTTTCAACAAATAGATACAGCATCACTGGAGGTGCTAACTTGTTTATGCCAAGAGATTGGGAAAAATATTACCTGACCAACTGACAGGAAGAGAAACATATTGGTACCTATTCAAAAGAAAGTGGATCCAACTGAATAAAGAAATTATTGGCACATCATATGGTTGATATCATTAATATCATACACAAGCAAAATTTTGCTAAAGAGCATTCCAAAGCAACTGCAACATTTTATAGACAGAGAACAGGTGGAAAATCAAGTCAGATTCAGAAGAGGGTATGGCAACAGGGACTTCATTGCTGATGGCAGATGGAGATTAGATGAAAGAGGAAAATACCAGAAAGGTGTCTACCTATGTTTTATTGACCATACCAAGACATTTGACTGTATGGGTCATAATAAATTATGGATAACACTGAAAGGAATGAGAATAACAGAGCATTCAGTTGTACTCATGAGGAATCTTTGCATGGACCAGAAGACAGTTGTTACAATAGAATAAGGAAACACTGTATGATTTAAAATTGAGAGAGGTCTGCATCAGGGCTATATCCTTTCACCATATCTCTTCAATATCAATGCTGGTTAAATATTCCAAGAAGATGAACTTTTTGAAGAAGAATGTGGCATCATGACTGGGGGAAAACTCATTAACAACCCAAGTTATATAAATGACACAACTTTGCTTGTAGAAACTGAAGAAGATTTGAAACATTTACTGATGAAGATGAAAGACCATGGTCATCTTTATGGACTGCACCTCAATGTTAAGAAAAAAATCCTTACAAGTGGGTAGTAAGAAACCTCATGATAAATAGAAGAAAGATTGAGGTTGTCTAAGATTTTGCTTTACTTAGTTCTATAATCAACACCCACAGAAGCAGCAGTCAGGAAATCAAAAGATGCATTGTTTTGGAAAAAGAAGTTGAAAAAAACTTCTTTAAATGTTAAAAAAAATAAAGATGTCACGTTGAACATGAAGGTTCACTTGACTTATGCCATGGTAGTCTGGCACATCATATGATTGTGAAAGCTGGACACTGAATAAAGGAGACAGGAGGAGAATTGATGCTTTTGAATTATGGTGCTGGAGACGAATATTAAATATACCGTGGACTGCCAAAAGAACCAACATATCTGTCTAGAAGAAGTGTAACCAAACCGCTCCTTGGAAGCAAGAATGGCTAGACTGTATCTTATGTATTATGGACATGTAGTCAGGAGTCACCAATCTCTGGAGAAAGAAACCATACTTGGGAGAGGAAAAAAAAAAGTAAAACCCTTTACTAGTTGGATGGTCACAGTGTTTACAATAATGTGCTCAAACATAAATAAGATCATGTGCCTGACACAGAATCAGGGTGTGTTTCTATCTGTTGTACAAAGGATCACTATGTGTTGCACCTAACTGAAGGGCACCTAACAACAGAAATCTTGAAATTTCCCAACACAAAGAAATTGTAACATTTGAGGAGATGGAAATGCTGATTTCCTTGATTTGATCACTACACAACAATACATATTTTGAATTACAATAATGTACTCCATAAACAAGTACAAATATTATATATCAGTTAAAAGAAATAAAAGAAGGACTAGAGGTTTAGGTCAATTGGAAAGTGTTTGCTGATATGTGAAGGACCTAGATTTGATCAACAGCACTGCAAATAAATAAATAAAGATTGAGTGAGAGAAAGAGAGAAAAGAGAGGAAGGAAAGAAAGAAGGAAAGTGCCCTGGTATTCCCATTTTTTGAAGGGTTATCCATATTTTGTGATCCACACAGTCAAATACCTTTGCATAGTCAATAAAACACAGATAAACATCTTTCTGATATTCTTTGCTTTTGGCTAATATCCATATGACATCATCAATGATGTCCGTAATTCCCCGCCCTCTTCTGAATCCAGCTTGATTTTCCCGTAATTCCCTATCTATATACACCTGCAGTCCCTTTGGAATGATCTTTAGTAAAATTTTGTTAGTGTGTGATATTAATGATATTGTCCAGTAGTTTCCACATTCAGTTGTATCCCCTTTTTGGGGAATAGGCACAAATATGGACCTCTTCCAGTTAGTTAGTTATGTACCTGTTTACCAAATCTCTTGGCATAAACCTGTTAACACCTCCCAGTGCTGCATCTGTTTGTTGAAACAGCTTTATTGGTATCCCATCAGTTCCTGGAGGCTTATATTTTGCCAGTTCCTTCAAGGGAGTTTCTACTTTGTCTTTCAATACCATTGGTTCCTCCTCATACACAACCTCTTGTAATGTTGATCATCTACCAATTCTTTTTTGTATAATAACTCTGTGTATTCCTTCCATCTTCTTTTGATATTTCCTGCATCATTTAATATTTTCCCTATAGAATCTTTACTACTGTCACTTGAGGCTTGAATTTTTTCTTCACTTGCTTAAGCATGAGAAACACAGTGTGTTCTTCTCTTTTGGTTTTCTGCCTCCAGCTGTTTGCACATGTCATTATAATATTTGTTTTTGTGTTCACAAGCTGCCTCATGAAATTTTCTGTTTAGATACTTAACTTCATCATGTCTTTCTTCTACTTTGGCTGCTCTAAGTTCAAGAGCAAGTTTCAGAGTATCTTTTGACATGTAATTTGGTCTTTTCTTTTTTCCTGTCTTTTAAATAAGCTTTTGTTTTCTTCTTGAATGATATCTTTGATGTCATACCATAACTCATCTGGTCTTCTATCATTTGTGTCTAGTGCATTAAACCCGTTCTTAAGGTGGTTTCTGGACTCAAGTGGGATATACTTAAGGTCATACCTTGGCTCTTGGACTCTTGTTCTAATTTTCTTCAGTTTCAGTTTGAACTTGCACATGAGAAGTTGATGGTCTGATCCACAATCAGCACCTGGTCTTCTTCTAACTTTTGATATGGAGCCTTTCCATTGTTTCTTTCCACAAATGTAATAAATTTTGTTCCAGTATGTTCCATTTGCTGAAGTGCATGTGTATAGTTACTGTTTATGTTGTTGAAAAAAGTATGTGCTATAAAAATGTCATTGGTCTGACAAAATTCTATCTAGGGATCTCCAGCATTGTTTCTGTCACCAAGACCATATTTTCCAACTACTGAGATTTTTTGTTTCCTACTTTTGCCTTCCAGTCACCAATAATTATCAGTACATCCTAATTGCATATTTGGTCTATGTCAGATTGCAGAAGCTGGTAGAAATATTCCCTTTCTTCCTTTGTGGCCTTAGTGGAGGGTGCATAAATTTGAATAATAGTCATATTAATTGGCCTTTGTTGTGTTGTTATTGTTAGGTGCCATCCAGTTGGTATCCTACTCATAGCGACCCTACATACAACAGGCAAAACACTATTGCCAGTGCAGGGTTTTCAATGGTGGAGTGATTTTTGGGAGTGCATTGCTGGGTCCTTCTCCCAAGGCTACAGTATCTGGTGTTCCCAGGTGGTAGCCCATTCAAGTACAAACCATGCCAGACCCTAATTGGCTTCTGAGATCTGATGGAATCAGATGCCACAGGGCTAAGGCTGCAAGCAGCCTTCCTTGTAGGCCGATGGATATTATTCTATCATTGACAGCATTGTATTTCAGGATAGATATTGAAATGTCTTTTTTGATGATGAATACAACCCCATTTCTTTTTAGTTTGTCATTCCCAGCATAGTAGACCATATGATATCTGACTCAAAATAGCTCATGCTTTTCCATTTTAGTTCACTGATGCCTAGAATGTCAATGTTTATTTGGTCCATTTCTCTTTTTAATGATTGCTAATTTTCCTAGATTCATACTACATACATTCCATGTTCTAATTATTAATGGATGTTTACAGTTGTTTCTCCTCATTTTGAGTCATTCAACATTAGCAAATGGAGGTCCCTGGGCCTTTATTACATTTCTGTCATCAAGGTAGACTCTACTTTGAGGAGGCAACTCTTTGCCAGTAATTTTTTGAGTGCCTTCCAACCTGGAGGACTCATTTTCCAGTACTATATAACACAGTGTTTCTTTGCTATTCATAAGGTTTGCAATGGCTGGTTGTTTCTCAAGTGATTCTTCAAGTCCTCCTCCCTCATCTGTCTAAGATTAAAGCTCAGCTGAAACCTGTCCACTGTCTGTGACCCTGCTGGTATCTGACATATTGGTGGCATAGCTTTCAGCCTCATCACAACACACAAGCCCCCACAGTGCGACATACTTACAGATGTGGGGGGGGCTGGCTTCTAGGGATACATTAAAGAGCACATTACCAATCTTTTGCTTCCAGGAGCTTGCCTTATAATTGGAAAAATGAAATACACAAACAGAAAACTCAGTGAGAATCTGATCAGCAACATCATTGACTGTTTCTTTTCTTAATAGTCAACATTCAAACAGAAAATTATGCTTTATAAAATAAATACATTTTGAATTATTTTATAATATTCAATTTTATAGGATAATATTCTATACTAGTCAATTAGTTCAGAATTATATTTAATTACTTGTATTGCCTATATTGCAAATATTGGGCTGGGGTTTAGCTCAGTTGGTAGAGGGCCACTCCACACTCTCTGAGGACTTGAATTTTATCCATAGCACTGCAAAAAATGGGAGAGGAATGTGGCAATCCACTTCTGAAGCAATCCCAAAATAACCAGCCATTGAAAATCCTATGAGGGTTGCTATAGGTTGGACCTGGCTCCACAACACCTAGCAACAAAAACAATATTGGAAGTATAGACAAGTTTAATTCAAATACATGTGACTTTATTTAAGTGTTGAAAATGAAGCAAAGGCAGTTCTATTGAAGAGAGAGAGAGAGAGAGAGAGAGAGAGAGAGATACCATGATATTATGTCTCAGAGAATGCATACTGAAATAATAATTTTAGAAAATAAACACCCTTTTGAAAAAAGTTATTAAGTTGCATGATATAACGCCAATAGAATATTAATAAATGTTAATAAATTCTTGTTTGTATGTAATAAGAATATTGCCAAGAGCCTCATTATTAAATTGTTTTATAATCATAACCTTACAATTTTTATATGGCTTCAATTTGTGTTATGGCATTGTGATTTGTTTTCTTTATTACATAAAAATGCAAAGAAAAATAAAGACAAGTTACCGCAATAATATCTAATATCTTATGTGTGTAATTTATTTACAGAAATTTCTCTAACTTGGCCTTTCAGAAACTTAATATTTAGCAAAGAAGTATAGAGATGCCTCTAGTAAAAGAGTAATAAATGAAAAGATACAATACTGCTCTTCAATTAAATTTATTAGTGCTTCATTTTAGTTTATTACTGTTCATTGCAATATGAGTACATGAAACATAAGTACTTGCAAGAAGTATATGGGAAAACAACAAGCCAAGAAAATTCAAATACAAGAAGGGAAATATTTTGAAATCTTTTTTCATAAAATACATTGTATTTTAGTGTTTTATTAAGACAACAAAAGGCTGCTATCATATTTAGAGGATATTTTTGTCTACCAAAAAAGATATTTAATGTTGTGTATGTTTTATCAAAGGAAACAACTGAAATCAGTTGAAGGTGAAGATGACAGATGCAGACCATCATGTTTTTGATACTGAAATAGAAAAATGCAATAAAATCAATATGGAAAAATGAAAAGGAAGTAAAGGACACCAAAGGCCAGGACTTCCTAAAAATATTCTTCAAAATCATAATTTAATACTGTATTATCTCCTAAAATTTTATAATGTTAAATTATTTTTATAAATAAATTATTTAAAAAGTGATTTCATTTTTAAAACGCTTTCATTAAGGGACTTTTTTCAGTGCTTTTGTACGTTATTCAGACTGTGAATATAAGTGTCAAAAATATACAATAATTAATTTTATGAGACGTCCTAAAACAGCATGATTCAATAGCCCACCAGCTTATCTTATAATTTAATTGAAGTACTATTAATAATTAAAGGGTAAACATAGTATACTACAGAGTGAACAAAGATAAGAAAAGCGAAGTAAATAAATTTATGATATTTGATGAAAATCTCTCGAATAGTTACAAAATTAAAACACTAGTAGAAACAAGAATGAATGAGGAAATTATGGCAGTAGACAGCAAGCAGACAGCATAAGACAAAGTGGACAAGTAACACAATGCAATAAATGCACTGCTAGAGAAACCCAGGTAATTATAATTGAAATGTATTTTTAGATTCCAAGAGATATGTATGTCAAATACATACGGAAGCAGGAATAAAAGCAGAATAATCTTTGAGGTGATTGCAAACCTGAATTCTCAGGTCTTGCTCAATCTGTTGACTTTCACTGATCCCTTCTCCTTTCAGCCAGAATGAGAGAAAAGAATTGCTTAGAAGTGTTTGGCCAAAGCCAAGTTCTGAGGCTGACACTGTAAAAAAAAAAAAGAAAAAGAAAAGGGGGGGGGGGGCAGCCCTGTTAGTGTGGCTCTAGATGTTTAGCGAAATTGGAAAATAGTGTTTTAGGACTTCATATTACATGGGAGGAGTCAGAAGGAAGCAGTTCAAAAAGAGACATATGCTAATGCCCTCTATCACCAAAACAACATCTCCCAGGCTTCACCATGAGGCAGAATGAAACAGAAACTATGATCAATAAAATATTAGAACATAAAAGCATGGAAATTGAAAACATGGTAGCAGAAATAATAATAGCACAATGTAATGACATCAATAATCAAAATAAATACAATAAATATTGAAATAATCACACTACAACAATTTGCTATTTATTGTGCACTTATTATTATAAATACTTCATTTGGCATTAAAATATTTAACATCTCTGACAACAGTAAAAGATATGTATCCTTTTTTTTTCCCTAACGTTGTATATGAGCGTTAAGTAAATTGTTTTATCATGTGTATTCTTGTTATAGATTATTTGGCTTCAAGTATAAGGAAATTATCAAGTCAAATAAATACATCACCCAATCAAAATTTAAGAAAAATTGCAAATGCAACCTTAAACAAGGTATATAATTGCCAGTAGCAGAGACTAATCATACTCTATTATATATCTTAAGGAAGTATTATTGGCAAAGGATATCATATTGTATTATAGATGAAAAAGTCCACATAAGGACAATGTTTATAAAGTTTTTCATAGTACAGAATTTAGAATCTATTAATATTTTCATAAATCCATGTGAAAATGTAGCCCATAGAAAATTTATTCTGTAACACACACACACACACACACACACACACACCTGTGCCACAACTTGATAGTTTAGATGTTTGTTATAACAGGTATGTTAAAAAATGTTAAGTAGCTGGGCAAGATGGCACATGCCTGTAATCCCAGTGTCTGGGGAAGCAGAGACAGGAGGATCACCAAGTTCAAGATCAGAGGCAGTCTTCATAATTTAGTGAGAACCTGCTTCTAAAAGTTAACAAAAAATGGGCTAGGCATGCAGCTCAGTGGTCCATCACTTGCAAAGCACACAAGCACGAGGCCCTGGGTTCAACCCCTAGTACCACACAGAGATAACTTTGAAGGTGGCTGAAATTTGAGCAGGCAGAAATAAACATAATTTTTTATAAATAAATTTCAGGTGTTTTTTTTGTGTGTGTCTGTGTGTGTGTGGTATTAGGGGCTAAACCCAGGGCCTCCCACTTGCATGCTTTGCAAGTGCTGGACCACTGTGCTGCATCCCCAGCCCATTTTTTTACTTTTTGAGCTAGGGTCTAGGTAAATTACCCAGACTATCCCTGGTCTCGAACTTGCAATCTTCCTGCCTCCACCTCCTGAGCTGCTTGGATTACAGGTGTGCACCACCATGCCCAGCTAAGGGTTTTTAAGTTTCTCTTTGTATGCTCTTTATAAATTTAAGATAAAGTGATCATAGTAAAAATGGTAAACACATAAGTACATATTATGAGGATTCTTATGGATTCTTAATTCTAATGGACGCTTGTATCAAAGGACATATTAATAACAGAAAAACAGAAGTTCACTAACATCTGCATTTCATAATAGATGGACAATATTCTCGGAAGAGGAATTGTCTATGAAGTGGCTTCAAGTTACAATTTATATAGTATCTTTAACAAAGAATGGTAAAAATTTAGGGAAATTGGTAAACAAAGAAATAGAATTCTTTATCTCCAGGAGCTACAATTAGTGAGGAGGAAAATAAATGGCAGATAAGATCCAGTTAGAAAGCTCAATAAAACAGATTCCTCTGGTGCTATGTCTGGGCTGATAAGAATCTCAAGCTTTCCTCAATGGCTAATGTTTGTATCCCTGGTAGAGAGTGAGGGAAGAGAGCAATTTCAATTTCCATGCTTTCTTGTTCTTTATGAATATCTGTCCTGGTTATAAGCAAATGGAGTGTGTACAGGGAGCTCTTTGGACCTGTTGCTTTTCTTCACTTTCAGCAAGTGACAATCTGTAGGGAATTATCTGGACACACCTGGGTTAGACCAGGAGGGTGCCAGGGCTGAGGCCTACTCAACCTGGGTTGAGGTCTGAGCCCTCCCCACATCCTGCCTAGTTCCTGCCCTGCTCTAACCACCTCTGCTCACCCTTAACCAGGGAATCTGGACTGGGACCTATTTGACTCCCTAAGAGCCAATATGGCTATAAAAGTCCCAGTTCACCCTTCACCTACTTTACTCCTACCCTTCCCATTGAGTAATCCAAGATAGCCCCCAAACAGCCCAGCTCTGGTATGGCCTCCTTCAACCTGATTGGTTGCCCAGGGCCACCTGATTGGTTACTAAGGGAAGCTTAGAGATTGGTCCAGTCCGCCCTTAACCCACCAATCATGAGTACACTTTTCCAAAACCCCTCAAGGAGAGCTGCTCCTCCCGGTATGAGCTGCTCTCTAGTTGGTTAGGCACTATTCCACACCCCCATCCAGAGTGTATATAAACAGACAACTGACAGCCCCAAGGGTTCTTTCCTCTCTTCCTTCCAGACCACCTGGATCCTGATCATTGCACCCCACACCTGACTTCTCAAAGACCTTTAATCAAGCCACAGAGAGGCAAGACTCTGAGAGTCAAGAAAGAAGACTTAAAGCCAGTGAAAAAGAGCTCTCAATCCCCCGGCCCCGGGGAGGAGGGGAGAGGAGATGACCTGCAAAAGGCAACATCATCAGAACATTGGTGCTACTAGCGGAGGACATCAGAGCTGTTTGGCACTGTGATACTGTAATTCCATCATAGCAACAGCAACCCGTGCTGGGGGCTAGAGAGCTATATAGTCTTTAGGCTCTCCTGCAAGGGGGGAAGCTTAATAAAGTTCCTGTTTGTTATTGAAGACTCTCGAGGTCATTCTTGGCACCACTGACCAGCTCTTCCCCACTTCCGACAGTCCCCTAGCGAACTGGTGTTGAGAAGATCCATGGTCTTTTGCTGGGCCGGAGCAGACCCTAACAACAATCCTTATGCCATAGAGAGATATTCTGGAATGTCAGGTTCTACTCTCCCACAGTATAAAAAGCAGTGTGGAAGTCCTCTACTTCTGTGCCTAAATCTCTTTCCTGTCTCCAGAGGATCCACTATTAATCTATAACCACACACATAAGAGCTAATATTTGTTCTATGGGAAACCAGAATGTGAAAAAAGTATTTACAAGAAACTAATACAAATTACATAGCAATAGCTACGAGGTATGGTTAGTTTTGTGTACCTGCTTGACTAGGATGTCCAGATAGTTTATAAACTTTATGTCTTAGTGTGCCTGTGAGGATTTGTCCAGAGGAAGAGACAAGTATTTTAATCATACATTAAGTAAAGAATGCCCTCATCCACGTGAATGAGTATTATCCAATCCACTGAGGACCTGAATCAAACAAAAATATGAGGTTGAGGGAATTTAATCCCTTTTCTATACCTGGCACTTTCCTCTTCCTTTGGCTTTGGCCATCAGCCTTCCTGGTTGTAAGGCTTTTGGGTGTGGCCAGGGTTCACACCATTGCCTTCCCAGTTCTTAAGTTTCAGGTATGTACTGAACGCCATCATTGGCTCTCCTGGGCTCCCAGTTTATAGACGGCAGACCTAAGATATCTCAGCATAATAACATAATAACATGAATTGTTGTTATTATTGTTACATGCAAGTTGGGTCCAACTCACAGTGACCCTATGTACAACAGAACAAAACACTCTCCTACACTGTGCTATGCCTGGCATTGTCAGTGCTTCTCTGCTGTTCATAGGGTTTTTAACAGCTGCTTGTTTTAGGAGTGGACTGCTGGATCCTTCTCCCAAGCCTCCAGCACAAGGTATTCCCAGGTGGTCTCCATTCTAAGGAGTAACCAGGCCCTATCCTGTGACTCAATGGCATATAACAACATGAATTAAACCCTCATGATAAATCTTTTATAAATTCATTTCACCCTATTTGTTCTGATACTGAACCCTGTTTTACTCACTGTGTTAAATGAATTTGGTTCAGTGGTATGACAGTAAGCTGTGATAACATAGGATGACTTTGAAAAAACACAAAGCAGGTAAAAATAAGCTTATACATATTTTTCTCTAACTGTTATGTATGCATGCAACTTACACATTAAAAACTTTGAAAATGGTTCACAAATATCTAAAATGTTTCAAATTCTGGCTTTGAATTTTTTCACATTATATTTTATTTTTATTTTTAGTGAAGATTTCTTTTTGTAAGATCGAAGGAAAAATGACCTGTAAAGATTATTATAGACTATGTGACAATATTCTTGGAGATTGTTGCTTCTTTAGATTGCTTCTTTTATGAAAACATTCTTCTCCCATGTCTCAATAGCATTGTTTCTCTTTTATTGCAACTATGAATTTTCTTTCTCTCATTATTTTTGAATCTCAGATTTAAACCTTGGAACACCACACTTCCACATGCACAAACATGAAAACAATCAGCACATGTAATTCTATCTGACTTTACAAGCCTGCCAACAATTTTTGCCCAACTTCACTCAGAAATAGGTACAATTCAAAGAAAAATAAATTTAAAACCTTATCAGGTTCAATAATCATTTCAATAGATCTCGAAAAACTGAGCAGTAAAATAGATTTATATCTTGAACTTAAATTATCCTCTGTTGATTCTATTGGACTTTTGAAAATTAACTTATAGAATAGCAAAGCAGTTATAAAATAACTTAGTAGAAGTTTTTGCTAAGTCAACAAGCCTATTTAAGTGAAATACACCTTAGGAATGGGCTATGCAGAAATATTTGCCAGATACATATATTTCAAAGATGACATGAGGTTATATTTCCAATGCAATATATATTGCAAGGGAACTGTACAAATAGTATTGTTATTGTATTCAACTATACATGAATGTTTTCACAAGGAAAAGAAAATATTTGCCATAATGGTGTGAATAAAAATATACACCTGTGCTTTTGAAGGTTTTATTGGGCCACAAGACTGTATATTTTTGCTGCAATGATGTCTTTTTTTTTCTTTCTTTCTTTCTGAATTATAACTTGTCTCACAAATAATTCTGGCAATATTACATATGGAGACTTTTTACAAATGAGGTAATTTCTTCAATATTATGTGAACTGGGATGTAGTAACGCTGGCTTCTATTTTTGATAATGTCTCCTTAATAAGTACAGGATTAGTCAAGGGGAGTTTTTACTCAGCATTAAATATCCTTGTCTTTTCAAGTTTGGTAAGCTGCAATGGCTGGTTTTTTTCAGGATTGCCTCGGGAGTCGACTGCCACGTTATTCTCCCATTTTTGTGGTGCTGGGAATTGAACTAGGGATCTCAGAGACTGCACAGCAGCACTCTACCATCTGACCTAAATCCCAGCCCCTGCATCCATTTGTTGTTGTTGTTGTTGTTGTTGCTAGGTACCGAGCAATCAGTGTCCAACCCCTAGCTGACCCTATGTGCAATAAGCAAAACACTATTGCCAGTACTTCTCTGCTGTTCATGGGATTTTCAATGGCGGATTGATTTTTGGGAGTGGGTTCCCGGGTCCTCCTCCCAAACCTACAGCACCTGGTGTTCCCTGGCAGTCTCCCATCCAGGTACTAACCAGACCCGACCCTGCTTAGCTCCCTAGATCTGATGGGATCAAAAGCCACAGTGCCATGGCTGCAACCATTTAGCAAACTCTAATTGACTTGAATATCAAAGTCAGAATAAGTTATACTTTTGAAGCTGGATTTACATCGCCTTAGCATGAAGGTGCCTACAGCCATACCACTGTGGTGTCCAACCCCGTCAGATCTCACAAGATAAGCAGGGTCTCGCCTAGTTAGTACCTGGATGGGAGACCGCCTGAGAACACGAGGTGCTGTAGGCTTGGGAGAAGGACGGACAACCCACTCCCCAAAATCAATCAGCCATTGAAAACCCTATGAATACCAGAGAAGCATTGACAATAGTGTTTTGCCTGGAGCTGCTATGAGTCTGACACTGGCCTGAGGGCCCCTACTAACAACAATAACAATATGAAGGCATAGTTTAATACATTTAATCAGTAGCAGGGGTTGAGATTTAGCTCAGTTGGTAGAGCACCCGTCTGCAGTCTCTGAGGTCCAGAGTTCAATTCCCAGCACCGCAAAAACGGGAGAAGGACGTGGCAACCCACTCCCAAGGCAATCCCGAAACAATCTGCCATTGAAAACCCTATGAGGGTCGCTATGAGTTGGACAGGACTCGACAGCACATAACACCACCAACAACAATCAGTAGCAGAATATATTAGGTACATGGAAGATTTAGTACAGCTTTCTAATGTTTAAACAAATTCATAGCTTTGCTTTTTTAAAATTAGCATATATTTGTTGTACAAAGGGATGCATTTCTTTATGACGTTCTCAAACATGCATATCAAATATTTTAATTTTAGTTATCCCCTAATTTTAAATGGAAATTTATTGGTGAAATAAACTTATAAATTAAGTCCTAGAGGAACTTGAAATTTTAAAAAGTGTAATGAGTTATTTTTTGTAGAAAAAAATCTTCAATAATGGTTAAATCTGTAATTCTTGGTCAGTTGTATTTACATAATTGGCAGAAAAATTTTGTGTAATTTGACATTAGTGTATTTTTACAAATATGTATTTATACTCCCTTATTCATTCCCACTCTTCAGTCTGTTTTTATGTTGCATAATTGTAAGACATTTGCTTTGCTTTACTTATATATTTTTTTCTTTGTTGATGTCCCTCTTTACTTATTTCTCGTATTTTTGCTTTGCCTTTCATGGGAGATGTTAATAAGGGAAATGAGTGAAGCATTTCTTGGATGGTATTTTGATTTGTTTTTATTAATTTGATGAAGATATTTTATATAATGCCTGTACAGTGATTGATATCCTAGTCAAAGGGATATCTATAAGAACAAATATATGTTATTTAGAAACAAAATTTTCTTTCACATGGGAAAATAACTGATTTATGGACTTGGGCTCAACTTCTTTGCTATACTAAAAAAAGATATCTCTCTGTTACTATATATTCTCAATAAATACATGTGGTGAGTGATTTAATGATTATTCATATAAGCAACTTTGTGATATTGTTGTTGTTGTTGTTAGGTGCCATTTAGTCGATTCCGACTCATAGCGACCCTCATAGGGTTTTCAATGGCTGACTGTTTTGGGATTGCCTAAGGAGTGGGTTGCCATGTCCTTCTCCCATTTTGCGGTGCTGGGAATCAAACTCGGGACTTCAGAGACTGCAGAGCAGCACTCTGCCAACTGAGCTAAATCCCAGCCCCTTTGTGATATGTTGTTGTTGTTAGGTGCCGTCGAGTCGGGTCCGACTCATAGCGACCCTATGTACAGCAGATCGAAACACTTGCCGATTCTGTGCCAGGCAAACCATCTTATTTATGTTTAAGCCCATTGTTGCAGACACTGTGTTAATCCATCTGGTGGAGGGTTTTCCTCTTTTTCGTTGACCTGCCACTCTTCCAAACATGATGTCCTTCTCCAGGGATTGTTCTCTCCTGACTACATGTCCGAAATATGTAAGACGCAGTTTGGCCATTTTTGC
>VMDO01024499.1:0-29646 GCA_007922755.1 Pedetes capensis
CAGGGGAAACACTATTGTCAGTGCTTCTCTGCTGTTCATAGGGTTTTCAATGGCAGATTGATTTTTGGGAGGGGGTTGCCAGGTCCTTCTCCCAAGCCTACAGCTTCTGGTGTTCCCAGGCGGTCTCCCACCCAGGTACTAACCAGGCCCGACCCTGCTTAGCTTCCGAGATCTGACGGGATCGGATGCCACAGGGCTATGGCAAAATGAGGTTATTAGGGCTACCTAATCCAATATGGCTGGCATAGTTATTTTAAAAAGGAAAATATGGACATAAACACACCCAGGAAGAACAAACACCTGGTAAAGATGAAGAGATGGAGATGATGCTTCTATAAGCCAAGGAACACCAAAGATTGCTAGCAACCACCACAGCCTCAGAAGGAACTAATTCTGCAGACACCTTGATCCTGGACTTCAAACCTCCAGAAGTGAAAGACAAAAAGTTTCTGTGTTAAGCCACCCAGTTTGTGGCACTTTGTTATGGCAGCCCTCGAGAACTAGTACAATCACTTCAATGGGCTACGAGGATGCTCTTCCAAATGAAGAACAGAGGATATTTGAGCTAAAGACCTGCGTCATCTATACAGAGATGTTGGAAATCCTGAGAATCATCCATAACTAGCAACTGGAGCGAAGTCAGGTGCTCAGGTAGGCTCCTAGGAGCAAAAAAGAGTTGCTGGTAAAAGTGCCAGGTAGAACCAGGCTAGAAGCAGGAGCCAAAGGAGGAAAAGACTTGTCTGCAGTATCAACTGTGCAGAAGCATGAAGGAGAATGGGGCTGGGGAAAGGGCCATGGATTTGGTGCTCAGAAATGTCCAGAGAACAGAACAGAATGGCAAGAACAGAAAGTTAGGAAAGAATGGGTGATGGAGAAGAAGATGTAGAACTTTGAAAGCAGATGGAAACGGATGTGGAATGGTTAGTGCAGAGGGTGGTGGCTGCTTAGATTGGGATCTTCTAGGGTTGGGATTTGAATGTGGTTTGTCCCCCAAAGCATGATGTGTCGGGAACATGGGCACCAATGTGATGTGAAGAGGCAGTGGTCCTGTAAGAGATGAGGCCTATTGGGAATTCATTAAGTCACTGGGGATACCACCTCTGGAAGGAATTCAGGTAGTTCTTCTGATATTCTGCCTGTTCTCTGGAGAGCAGGTTGTTGTAAAAGACTCCCTCCCCACTCTCTGGCTTCCTGTTTTGCCATATGACTTCTCCCTCCCACATGTGCTCTCGCCACGATGCTATTGCTACCATGTGTGTGATGCACTCAAGGATGCCCTTGCCAGAGCTGGTGATATGCTGTTTAGACTTTCAGCCTACAAAACTGTAAACTAAATAAACCTCTTTTCCTTATAAAGTACCCAGCCTCAGGAATCTCATTATAGTAATGAGCTGACACAGGACACTAACTAAGAGGGAAAAGACAGAGAAGAGAGTGGCAGAAGATACCACACCAGAGAGCAGAGCAAACACCAAGAGAAGGCACATAAACTGGGTATGCTGACGCGCTCCTGTAATCAATCCTAGCACTTGCGAGGCTGAAGCAGGAAGATGATGAGTTCAAAGCTACATAGTTTGGGCTATATAGTGAGACCTGTCCCAAGGAACAAAAGAGAGGGGTTGGGGGAGAGAAAGTCGGCACATAGATGATATTCATGGAAATAAATTCATTTTTATGTTTGAAAAACAGGTTTTATTATGAAAGTATTTATATATTTTTAGTTATTTTCTCATTTCCAACCTCCAGATGTTCCAGATAATAAATCATTAAAAAAAAAAAAAAGTCTTGAAGCTAGGCATGGTGGCACATGCCTGTAACCCCAGCACTTGAGAGGCAGAAGTAGGAGGATCACAAGTTCAAGGCCAGCCTGGGCTACATAGTAAGACGCTGTCTCAAGAAAACAAAACAAAACAAAACAAACTCTTGAAAAAATCTTGGAATACAAAAAATGTGCCCTTTTACCTAATTACCACAATGTATCGCATGTTATCCATTTCTCCTTAGTCTTTTGCTTATTTAGGGTTTCATATTTCTGCTCTCCCAGAGGGTGCCCATATTCTGTTCAACTGCCTCTCTCTCTCTCTCTCTCTCTCTCTTCTTTCTTTCCTTCTTTTTCTTTCTCTCTCTTTTTCTTTCTTCCTTCTTTCTTTCTTTCTTTTTCCTTCTCTCTCTTTTTCTTTCTTCTTTCTTTCTTTCTTTTTCCTTCTCTTTTTCTTTCTCCTTTCTTTCTTTCTCTCTCTCTCTCCCTCTCTCTCTCTCTCTCTTTCTTTCTTTCTTTCTTTCTTTATTTCTTTACTTCTTTATTTCTTTCTCTCTTTCTTTCCTTTTCTGTGAGACAAGATCTCACTGTGTAGCCCAGGCTGTCCTGGAACTCACTATGTAGACCAGGCTGGCCTTGAACTCATGTTAAACTTCCTGCCTCAGCCTCCCAAGTGCTTGGATTACAGACATGTACCACCACATCCGGCTTTTTCTTGTTTACTTTTTTTGTTTTTGTTGTTGTTTTGTTTTGTTTGTGCTGAGGATTAAACCCAGGGATTGCATATGTTGGGTGAGTGCTCTGCCACTGAGCTATACATCCCTAGCTGGTTTTGGTGTTTTGACACAGAGTCTCACTGTGTAGTCCAGATGGGCCCGGAATTCACAACCCTCCTGCCTCAGCTTCCCGAGTACTGAGATTACAGGTGTGCATCACCATGCCCGGCTGTTTCTCTCTCTGTCCCTCTGTCTCTTTCCTTCTTTCTCTCTGTGTGTGTTTATAGATATCCCTGTCTTTTTTTTTTCCACAGTAGTGATGGTAATGGTAGTAGTAGTTGTTATCATAGTAAAGCAATATATAGTTACAGTTTTACATTTTTTTTTAGAGTTCAAAAACATATAAAGGAAAAAATTTAACTCCTCCTCCTATAACCTATAGGATCTTGGGGTCTCCTCTTCTCAGTTTCTTGTGAAGTTTTCCCGAAATGATGCATGCAGAAGCCAAATGAGTTCTCTCATCTCAGCACCACTCAGTGCTAGGGATACAGTGGTTACCCCCAAATCCACGTGGTCGCTGATCTCATGAGACTTATAGTGCTTTGGGGCCCAGACTCGGTTTTATGTCTCCCATTTAAAATAGGCAAACAATACAGAAGAACTGAGCATGACCGTGCATACTGCTCTGTTGCTGGCCTTTTCTCAAGAGAGGAGCTGTCTTGGAGGCCTCCACATTTGGTTCAGTGGCTGCCAACAGTGCTCATTTAGGTGGCTATGCCACAGTATTTGAACTGATCCCTTGCTGATCGACATCTTGATTGTTCCCAGTGTTTGTACTGTTTACAACAACACTGACATGTGTAGTCCCTTAAATAGATCCCTTTCATTTGTATATGTACCTGGAGGATAAATTCCAAGGCCAAAACTCATGAGGAAAGCCAGGCATGGCGATGTACTCCTGCAGTCCTAAGGCGGAGGAGGCTGACACAGGAATATTTTGAGGTCAAAGACAGCCTGAGCTAATTAGCGAGGCTCTGCCTCAATAAATAAATAAATAAATAAATAACACGAATAAAATTAAAATTAAAAATCCTGACTATCTCTTCCCTGGACACCTGCCATTTCTTTGTGACAATTCTGCATGTAAAATACCTTCTCATGTTTGGGGGAAATGAGAATTTTGTTGAGAAGCAGAGCTTGCCTCCCTTTACAGAAGACGGAAAGTCCAGATGCTACTCCGTCCCCCCTTCCACACATGGGTGTGTGACTGAGCTCAGTCTCAGATGCTGGATCTGGAGTAAGAGATCTGAAGAAGCGGGGCACTACAGAGGTCTAGATAGCCAGAGTAACGTCCCCATTCCTGACAGGTTCCCAGGGTGTGTTCTTGGCCAGTGTGCCAGTCACCTAGCCTCCTGGCTGTTTCCTTAGCTTGGCCCCCCAACCCTGCTCGTGATTTGAGGAGTTCCTCTGTGTCTTTTCAATCAATTCCTTTTCTGCTTACACCAGTCTGGCTTGGATTCTGTTACTGGTGTTTAAGGATGCTGACAGATTCAGCGCCAAGATGGCGCCTACTGATTCTCGCCAATACAGCTGACCTGGGTAACCAGTAGGATATTGAGGAAATGACAGAGTGTGCTGCCTGAAGCTAGAGCTTAGAGGACATTTGGGGTCTACTCTACTTTCTTTTGTGGCACTTGCTTTGGGGGAACTCAGCTACCATATTGTATGGACACTCAAGCAGCCTGCTGGAGAAGTTTGTATGGCAGGCAACTGAGGCCTCCTGCCAGAAGCCAGGAGCCCCAACTTGCAAATCACAGGAGTGAGTCACACTGGAAGCAGATTTTCCAGCATCAGTCAAGCCCTCATATGACTATTCCCCAGCTGGCATTTTAACTGCAGCCATGTAAGAGACCCTGAGCCAGATCTACCCACTTACACTGCTTCTGAATTCCTGACCCTGAGATATGTGTAAGATGATAATGTTAATTATTGTTTTGAGCCATTAAGTTATTGGGTGATTTGTTAATGTAAAAATAAGGAACGCAGACACAAATTTTAGTGTTAACCAATCACCAAATTGTCCTTCAACACGATGACAGCAGAGTGAGCATGGTGGCACACACCTGTGATCTCAGTACTCAGGAGGCAGAAGCAGGAGGATTACAAGTTTGAGGCCAGCCTGGGCTACACAGAGACTGTATCAAACAAACAAGCAAGCAAACAAATAAACATGAGAAATTCAGCAGTGTACACTCTCACATCACATGACACAAGTGACTGGTCTCTGAAGGAAGTGGAGGGTGTGGGATAAACTGACCCTTAACAAGGTCCCATCCTCAACATCTCCCTCACTTGTGGAATCTTGGTCCCCAGGACCCCATGGCTACCACCAATCCCAGAGGAAGTCTATGGGAACTTTGTCATTGTACAGTCAGGCCAGGTAGGCAGGATGGGTCAGGATCTGTCCTGAGAAAGAAGCCAGTGAGGAGATAAAGGCACAGGTGTCAGATCACATGATCGGGCCCAGAGAGCTAAGCATTGCCAGCTGCAGAGAGCATGGCAGGGGAGCAGACAGGTAGGCAGAAGGCTCTCTAGCTGACAAAGGGGCCTCCACAGCAGAGAAGGTGGGAAATGGACATCCACCCTGGGTCCCCAGGGGGACCCAGACAGAAGCCAGGACTGAACATTTCTGAGCCACCATAACTTGGACCTAAAGTTAGAGACCCAGGACTCAGGAGGAGACAGAGTTTCACTAGTGGAGGGTGGAGGGTAGAGAGGGGACCCTTGCATCCTGAGTACCACTTCTATACCAAGCATAGAATCTTCCAAATAGATAATCATCTTCCCCATTTCACAGGTGAGGAAATTGAAGCTCAGTGAGATCTGAGTCACTAGTGACTGGATCCAAATCCTGTCATGTCACACAGCGTCCAGGGCAGGGCCAAGTCTCACCAGTTGGTTTGTTTTCCCTCTTGCACAATCAAAGGGACTTGGGAAGTGGACTCATTGCTCTTCCAATGAGAAAGACATGCCCTATATCTCTGCTCTCCCCACTGCTTGAGTGGTCCCCTCAGGGAAGGCCCCCATATCAGGGGCTTTTGTGGTTTGAGTGTGTGAGGTTTGGTCCTCAGTGCGGTGGTATAGAGGTTATGGAATCCTTAGAGGTGGAGCCTAGTGGGAGGTATTTAGGTTATTGGGGGCACTGCCCTTGGAAGGGACTGACATTTTCCTCAAGGGACCTGTGAGTTAATTCTCCTAAGAGGATTATTATGATAATAATAATAATAATAATAATAATAATAAATAATAGTAAGCTAGCCTTCCCCTCACTCTGAGAGTCTCCTCTGGTGATGCAACCTCTCCCTGTCACACTCACTCTTGCCATTGTGCTGCTGTCTAGCATGAAGTCCTGCCCCAAGTGAGCTGATGCCAGCACCAGGCTCTTGAATACCCAGAAGGAGGAGCTAGATAAGCCTCTTTTCTTTATAAAGCTCCCTGCCTTCAGGCATTTCATCATGGTAATGTAGATGCTTAGAAGGTCCCTGACATCAATGACAGGGAGCTGGCCTTGCTCATTTCTGCTGCTCAACAGACCTGGCACTTCCTTGGGAAACCAACATGCAAGGGCTGCCAGTTACATGCCAGGCAGCATGCTAGGACAGTAGCATTGGGCAAGGCCAAGGTCCTACTCTCCAAGGGTACATGGTCTGCATAGGACAGCAGAGAAGCAGAAAGAGGGATACTGTGGAAGGCTGTAGGGTTACAACAGAGAAAAGTTCAGGGTGAAGTGGGGACCCTGAGAAGGGCGTCCTAGCCAGGGAACTCCATGAAGACTTCCAGAAGGAACTCTCTGAGCTGGGTTAACAATGAGAAGCGGTCTGCCAATGGAAAGGAGGGAAGGAGTGCCAGGGCAGGGAACCAGTGTGTGCAGAAGCCTGCAGGGGTGGCACTTTCCCGGAACTGGCGTGCATTGCACAGACCTGGGCTGTACAATTCCTAAGGGCAGAGGGAAGGGAGGAGGGGCAAGAGACGGGACGAGGTGGGCAGGGGCCAGATTCTGAAAGTGGAAATCAAAAACACAAGGGAAGACTGCCTTTGGAACAGACCTGCATTTTGTAAAGATTCTTCCAGCTGCATAATGGACAGTCAGGGCACAAGGAGGGTGAAGAAAACAGTTAGGACACTGCAGAGACCTAGGAGAGGACCAGGGAAGGGCTGAGGTGTGGCTGTGGCCCTGGGGATAGAGTTCGGGAACCAGGAAAAGAGATGGAGGGAGCAACGTCTGCAGGATGTGATGACCACGAGGTTTCAAAGACATCCTGCTCCTGGCCTTTGTGGTTACCTGGCACAGTGTGGGGTTTTTTGTTTTGTTTTGTTTTGCTCTTGTACTAAGTTCATTTTTGTTACATTTCCTATCATTTGCAGTCAAGAGTCTTAGATCTTACATGGGCCTGAGAGACATGTTCTAATGTACTAATTTGCCTTTCTTCCTTTTCTTCTCTCTCTTTCTCCTCTCTCTCTCTCCTCTCTCTTTCCTTTCTTTCTTCTTTCCCTCCCTCCCTTCTCTCCTTCCTTCCTTTCTTTCTTTCTTTTTCTTCTTTCGTCTTTTTCTTTTTAAATTAATAGACTAGCCAGGCCTGCTGGTGCATGTCTATAATCCTAGCATTCAGGAAACTGAGGCAGGCAGATCACAAGTTTGAGGCCAACCTAGACTACATAGCAAGCCTGGGTTACACAGTGAAACTTTCTCAAAAACAAATTGTTGTTGTTGTTGTTAGGTGCCATCAAGTTGGTATCCGACTCATTGTGACCCTCTGTACAACGGGGGAAACACTATTGTCAGTGCTTCTCTGCTGTTCATAGGGTTTTCAATGGCAGATTGATTTTTGGGAGGGGGTTGCCAGGTCCTTCTCCCAAGCCTACAGCTTCTGGTGTTCCCAGGTGGTCTCCCATCCAGGTACTAACCAAGCCCGACCCTGCTTAGCTTCCGAGATCTGTCGGGATCGGATGCCACAGGGCTACAGCTGCAGGCTCAAAAACAAATAGATAGATAAATAAATAGACTAGTTTTAGAGAAGTTTTATTGTTATTGTTGTTAGATGCCGTTGAGTGAGAGCTGACTCATAGTGACCCTATGTACAACAGAATGAAATACTACCCAGCACTGTGCCATGCGCACCAGCTCTGCATGTTTGAGCCCAATGTTGCAGGCACTATGTTTCTCTTCATTTTAAGTTGTGCCATATCAGCAAATGGAGGTCCCAAGGGCTTTACTTTATTTCTGTCATTAAGATCGACTCTACTTTGAGGAGGCAACTCTTCCCTGGTTGTTTCTTGAATGCCTTCCAGCCCAGAGGGCTCATTTTCTGGTACTACATTTGACAGTGTTTCTCTGCTATTCATACGGGTTTTTAATGGCTAATTGTTTCAGGAGTGGGCTGCCAAGTCCTTCTCCCTAGTCTGTCTTAGTCTGGAAGCTCAGCAGAAACTTGTCCACCATGGGTGGCCCTGCTGGTGTCTGAAATACCAGTGGCATAGCTTTCAGCATCACAGCAACACACAACCCCCACAGCACCACAAGCTGACAGACATGTGGGGAAGAGAAATTTTAGGTTTATAGAAAAACAGACCCACTTCTCCCCTCAGCCTCCCCCATTATTATCTTTCATTAGTGTGGTACATTTGTGACAACTGACGTGCCCACATCCATACATGATCAACTGAAGTCCACAGTTCACATTAGGGTCTGCGCTTCTTGTTTAACAGTCTGTAGGTTTTGACAACTGGATCACCAACACGGTATCCTACAGAGTAAGGTTCACTGGTCTAAAAAGTTCCCATGCTCCATCTCTCCTTCCTTCTCCAGCCCTCCGCTCGACCCCCAACAACCTCGAACTTTTTACTACTTCAGTTCTACCTTTGCTAGGATGCCATACAGCTGGACTCAAACAGCACACAGCCTTCCAGGTGGGCTATGTCACAGTGCACATCTCAGTGTCTTCCACTTCCACCGCTCACTTCTTTACAGGGCTGAGTAATACTCCTCTGTGTGGATGTGCTACAGTTTACTCACCTGGTGAAGAGCATCTTGGTTGCTTCCAAGTTTCCACATTAGAAATAAAGCTGCTATCAACCCTTGTGCGCAGGATTTTATGTGAGTATTAAGTTCTCATCTCCTTTGGGTAAATTTGAAGGAATATAATTGCTGGATTGTCTTAATAATCTCTCCATTCCTTTCGAATGTCCTTTTTCTGGTGAGGGGATTGGAAAGTGACTATAAACCAGGTGTGGTGATGCTGCCTGTAATCCAGTGACTCAGGAGGCAGAGGCAGGAGGATCATAGGTTGGAGGCCAGAGGCAGCCTGTGTGACTTAGCAAGCCCTGTCTCAAGACAAAAAATCAAAAAGGGGTGCGGATGCAGCCCAGTGGTGGAGCACTTGCCTAGCATGATCGAGGTCCTGGGTTCAATCTTCTAGTATTGGGGAAAAAAAACAAAAGAAAGAAAGAGAAAGAAAGAAAGAAGGAAGGAAGGAAGGAGAGAGAAAAAAAGAGAAAGGAAGAAAAGAAAGAAAGAAAGAAAGAAAGAAAGAAAGAAAGAGAAAAAGAAAGAAAGAAAAGAAAGAAAGAAAGAAAGATAGAGAGACAGAGAGAAAGGAAGGAAGGAAGAGAAAGAAAGACACTAGCTACAAAAACAATGCCCAAGGGGCTGGCTATGGTGATACCCATCTGTCATCCCAGCACTCAGGAGGTTGAGGCAGGAGAATCTTGAGTTCAAGGCCAGCCTGGGATACATAGGGAGAGGAGACCACGTTAGAGAAAGAGAAAGAATGCCTGAGAATTGTACATTTTGGGTTTGCTCACAAACAGAATGACCCTCCCTGGGGAGTAAAAGTGTTCTCTTAAGACAAATTCCTCGCACAAGTCTCCAAAATATCCTGGAATAAACATGTGAGGGAGAGGCACTGACTCTTATCAGACTTTCAAGGGGTCTAAAAGCAAAAGAGGGGCTGGGATTTAGCTTAGTTGGTAGAGCACCACTCTGCAGTCTCTGAGGTCCTGAGTTCAATTCCCAGCACCACAAAACAGGAGAAGGACATGGCAACCCACTCCCGAGGCAATCCCAAAACAATCAGCCGTTGAAAACCCTATAAGGGTCGCTATGAGTCGTGTCATCGGACACGACTCGATGGCACCTAACAACAACAACAAAAGCAAAAGAAATTAAGTTACGGATTTCACCAGCAGCTAGAAGCATCCTCAGTGGTGGGAAGGGGACAGCAGCTGACCACCTTAGTCCTTGGAATGCCACAGAGTGAGAACCCGCCCTCCTGTTCTAGCCCCACCTGTACTTCAGGAACTTAGGGGTAACAGAAGCCCAGGGCTGGACTTGGCCCCCACAGAAATTACTCCTCTCTCCCCTAATGCGGGGCTGGGATTTAGCTCAGTTGGTAGAGCGCTGCACTGCAGTCTCTGAGGACTGGAGTTCAATTCCCAGCACCGCAAAAATGGGAGAAGGGCCTGGCAATCCACTCCCAAGGCAATCCTGAAACAGCCATTGAAAACCCTATGAGGGTCGCTGAGTCGGATACCAACTCGATGGCACCTAACAACAACAACAACCCCTAATGCAAGAAAGTCACACTGATGTGATGGCCAAGTCCATTTACATAGTTTATTTAAAAGGAAACAGCTGTAAGGTAGAAAGGCAGGTGTTTTCTTTATTGTAGAGACAGAAGTTACTAAAGAGAAGTAATAAATATGTTAGGAAATATTTTTAAAAAGTACAACAAAGCCCTAGCATTTGTGAGCAATACCAAGAAGTCAAAAGATATAAAAATCTGCCCTGTGAGTAAGAACATCTTTACCCTAACATCTCGGACCAGATGCTGGGAATTGGCTAGATGATGACTAGGTCATGACTTCTGGGTTTTTGACCCTGGATTTATATCACTTGGGAATCACAGGAGTCCACTGTGATAGGATTTGCATAGAGTCAGAGTTCGTGGGAATCCTTCAACTCACTAATATTATTTCTAATGATTCATTCTTAGGGTTAAGTAGCATAGTATTTAGGAATGGAAAACATGGCTGAAATGGGAAGAGATGGATGAGGGAAAATGAGAGGGAGGGCCTCGGGCAACTCGAAGGACCAAGAGAGAGGCGATGGGGCTGTGTGGCACTCTCCCTGTTGAGGAGGGCCCTAGTCTCCCTCAAATCCCACCATCACCACAGGATAAAAGATGGTGCAAGACCCGCCGCTGGAACCTAAGAAGGAGAACAGGGAAGCTGGGTGGGAAACAAAGGGAGGGGCGTAGAGAAGAAGTGTCCATGAAAATGGGCAACATGTCCTCTGAGGATATCTGCACAAATGCGCACAGCAGTCTGCTCATTGACGTGGAACCATAACGGGGCAAGGAAGAAGCGAAGGTTGTCAAGGACAGACGAGTCCTGGCTATAAGTAAGGGCAGAGCAGCAAAGGCAGGAGAGAGGCCAGCGAGCCTCTAGGAGGGGCCGGGACACCAGGAAGAAGAAAGGCAGCCCCTGGCCACCCCTGTGAGGCCGAGGAGGCAGTGGCTCAGGGAATGGGCTGGCAGGGGTGACAGCTCCTCCTGGGGAATGGTGAGGCACAGCTGTGGTCGGAGATCAAGGTCAGTCGGACTAAGTGCTGAAAGTGGCCTTGAGCTCCCTGAAGGCCGCTTGGCGGAGCCTCCTCTCCTCCTCCTCCCGCTTCCGCTCATCTTGCTCCGCTTTTAACTCAGCTTCGAACTTACTGGCAGATGCCAAGGCTTGGGCCTGCAGAGAAACGGCAAACGGAGAACAGTGTGAGGGCAGAAGAGACATGGAGATGCTGACACCCCGGCTGGCCACAGACCACGGGTGAGGCAAGCTGGTCCCGCTGCCGGCAGGAGCCCCAGCGACACCCCTTCCTTTGGTCTTCACAAGTTTGATGCTTGTGTGGACACTGTCACTTTATTTGTTGCTGTCTTATATATACTTCCATCTTCTAAGCTTGCTCTACCTACTTTTTCAGGACACTGTTGAATATCTAATATCTTCTCTCCTCTCTTCCCTCTTGTCTCTCTGTCTCTCTGTCTCTCTCTTTCTCTCTGTCTCTCTCTATCTCTCTGTCTCCCGGTCTCTCTTTCTTCTTTCTTGCTTGCTAGTGATCAAACCCAGGAACATGTTAGGCAAGTTCTACCACTGAGCTACACCCTCAACCTTTACCTACTTTTACATTCCTCTAATTTCACAATGATTTTGTTACATTCCAAGGGAAAAAGACAAAACAAAATGAAGCCCACGCTGGGATTTCGATCCATCAGCTCGTGGCAAAGAGAAACCCTTACGATACAGTTTTCCCCCAAATCCGTCAGTTTTTATTCAATCTTGGTTTTGTGTTGCCATTAAAATCCTAGTTCTAAGTTAGTCATTCTGCATTTGCTTCTAAATATTACATGTTTTTGTTGGTGTTCTGAATGAGATTGGAATGACTTGTCTTCAATAATACCATATCAGATAAATCCACCCAAAATTCCTCTATTCTAGAACTTATTTCTTTTCCTCTGTCTCATCTATTTGGTAAAATATCTGAACAACACACTGAATGTGTATGTTGTTTTAATGAAGGCTATTAAATTGCTCTTGAAAGTAGCTGTTGCAATTACACCCCCACCATGATGGATTGGAAGTACTCATTTCCTCACCACTTTGCCAAAGCTTATCATTAACATTTACTTTTTTGCCAATCTGATAGGCAGAAAAATTGGCACCTTCATTTATTTCCTTTTTGGTGAACTGCCCACCTGTATCCTTTGCCCATTTTTCTACGTAGCTGTTTTTCTTTTTCTAATTTGCGGTGCTCTGTGCAGGTTAGATATTAGTCCCTTGTCACCTATTTTTCAGTTACTTTTTTCTGGTCTCTTGTCTTTTAACTTTAGGGTATCTAAATAGATACACTAAATAGAAGTACTTAAAATTTTGATGTAATCAAATTTATGAACTGTTTCTTTTCTGACTTTTGTAATTTATGTCCTTTTTAACAAGGTCTCTTGTACCCTCAAGGCTCTAAATTCATTTTCCTATATTTTCTTCTGATACTTTTATGGCTTTGTTTTCTCATTGGCTCTTTGAGCCTCAAATACACACACACACACACACACACACACACACACACACAGACACACACAAACTCTCTTATTTTAGTGAGGGCATATAAAATAGTGACCTTAACTTCCTCTTCCTAAGCGGATAGCCAATTGTCTCAATACCTTTTATTGATAACCCATTATAAATTGTCCCCATTTTTTTCACATACTCAGTTTTCACATGGAAAAGCTCTATTATTTTCTATCTTGTTGCTATGACTGATTTCCTTATTCCTGCATCCATACTACCTCATTTAATTCTACTGCTTTGTAGAATGCCTTTATGAGGAAAGTAAATATTCTTTCTTTGTGTGTGCCTAGGTAGGGTGTACGGGGGGGGGGGGGGCAGGTGCTGAACCCAGGGCCTTGCACATACTTTTGCAAGTGCTCTACCACTGAGCTGCTTTCCAGCCTCTTTTTTATTTTTTATCTTGAGGCAGGGTCTCACTAAGTTATGCAGGCTCCTTCTGGTCTCAAACCTGCGATCCTCCTGCCTCTGCCTCCCAAGTGTCTGGGACTGTAGTCACAAGCCACGGAGCCCAGCAGTAAATATTCTTTTATCCTGTTTAAGAAGCATTGTTCTCAGGAATGAGGGTGTAGTTCAGTGGTAGTGTATGATTAGCATGCCCAAGGCCCTGCATTCAATCCCCAGGACCAAAACAACAACAAAAAAGCAAGTATGAATCTGTTTAAATATTTTAAGTGCATTAAATTTCTTGATGTTCTAAGTTTGTTTGTGGGGGTTGTTTGTTTGTTCGTTGGGATAGGATCTCACTTTGTAGCCTAGGCTAGCCTGGAACTCTCAATCCTCCTTCCTTCACCTTCTGAGTGCTCGGATTACAGATGCATGCCACCCATCCTGCTCCGTTTTAAGATCTTATAGCTACATTCCTTGACATAAAAACTTTTCCTGGCAGGTCATTTTAATCTGATTTTGTTATGACAATCAATGGCTTCAGAAAGCGAACCCGATAGGATCTTTTCCATTTTTTCCCCAAAATTTATTGCATAATTTTTATAACATTAAAATAGGGACAAGGATGTAGTTCAGTGTTAGACTGCATGCTTATCATACATGAGGCTGTGGGTTTGATCCTTAGCATGAGAGAAGGAGGGGGAGAAGAAGAGGAGGAGGGGGAGGAGGAGGAGAATGAGGAGGAGGGGGAGAGGGAGGAGAGAAAAGGAAAAGAAAAATAAAAGAAAATCAAGGGAAGAATAAATCTCTAAATTACCCAACACTTACTTGTATTATAAGTAACCTAATATATGGTGGCTGGGATTTAGCTCAGTTGGTAGAGCGCTGCGCTGCAGTCTCTGAGGCCCCGAGTTCAATTCCCAGCACCGCAAAAATGGGAGAAGGGCCTGGCAATCCACTCCCAAGGCAATCCCGAAGCACTTAGCCATTGAAAACCCTATGAGGGTCGCTATGAGTCGGATACCGACTCGACGGCACCTGACAATATATGGTGGGATGTGCAAATATATATCATTTTATATAAGACACTTGAACATCAGAGGGTTTGGGGATCTGAGGAGGAGGGGTCCTGGAACCCATCCCCCTGTAGATACTGAAGGACAACTATACCTTCAACTCCCCAGGACCTGTACTTCTGCCTGACACACTGTCACCTCTCCCCTTCCAAGCACTAAAGCCACACTTTGATGATTTTGTGCACATGCTTCTAGGCTGAGAACCTTTTCTTTTTTAAAAAAAAAAAAGGTCTCACAGTTGGGAGGCTGAGGCAGAAGGACTGCAAGTTAGAGACCAGAGGCAGCCTGCACAACCTAATGAGACCCTGTCTCAAGATAAAAATTTAAAAAGGGGCCAGGTGTATAGCTCAGTGGTAGAGAAGGAGGAGGATGAGGAGGAGGGAGAGGAGAAGAAGAAGATGAAAGCTCATGGGGAAAGTGTCTGGATCCACTGGGCCATCAGGATTTCTAGTTAAGGCTGTATCTTCTGTGGGGCTCAGCCCTCCTCCTCTCACTTCTATCTCCACAGTGGCCACCAGACCCAGACCTCCCTCACTTGACAGAAAACAAAAATCAATACTTCCATACTTGTCCCTCCTCAACCCATTTTAGCCTTTCCCCCTCTCCCTGCGCTTAGGATGGGCAGGGAATCGAGACCCTGAGCAGTTTATTAATATCTCTCAGCCCAGAGGTATGCCAGAGGTGGCTTGTACCTGCTCAAAAGCTCAATTCTCATAAATTCTGTGAGATGGCCATTAAATACCGCCATTATGAAAAGTTAAATCATATTGTTGTTGTTTGGTGCCGACGAGTTGGGTCCAATTCAAAGCAACACCATATGTACAACAGAATGAAACACTACCCGACACTGTGCCATGCCCAGCACTTTTCTCTGCTATTCACAGGATTTTTCAATAGCTGATTGTTTCTGGAGTGGGCTGCCAGGTCCTTCTCCCAAGCCTACAGCACCCGGTATTCCCAGGCGGTCTCCCACCCAAATACTAGCCAGTGCCTACACTGCTTAGCTTCCAAGATTGGATGCTAGGGTGCTGTACACTAAAACATATAAACCTAAAGTAATAATGTAACCAGGAAGTGATGCCTTTAGGTATTTATTACTTTTGTTTTTAGTATAATTAATTATGGGTTTGTATAAATTAAATCATATAAACCCATAATTAATTATACTAAAAGCAAAAGTAGTAAGTACTGAAAAGTCATCACTTCCTGTGTAGGGCACTGCCTAGAGAGGCAGTTTGCCCCGTGGTCTATCTAGGCTCCCATGGAGGACTGAGGCTTGTTCCCCAGGCAGTCACCTTTGCCCTACATCCAGGAACTCAGGGTGGTGGAGCTCCCCAAGATGGCGCTGGTATCTATTCCCTTGCCTCAGTCCCCTCAACACCGATTGGCTGTTTACAAACCCCAGAACAGCTCCTGCTTGGACCGTTTGGAACCACCCTCTGATTGGCTGAAACCCATATGGGGGTGAACGCCTCTGATTGGTCCCCAGCGAGCCCCAGAAGAGTATATAAGGGCGGTAACGGAGCAGTCCGGGTCCATTCCATCCATCGGGACAGACAAGGAAGAAATAAAGAGCTGTTGGAGCAGAGCACTTGGAGTCTTCGTTGGGAAGAAAGGAAGCAAGGAGCCGCCGTGGGCAGAATCCTCGGAGCCTGCCTTTCTCAAGGCTTCTCAGAGCAGCCGTGGGCATAAGCCTCCTTTCCGGGCGGCACGGCTCCTGGGTGCCCCATCACTAGATAACGGGTGCCCCATCACTAGATAACGGGTCTTTGGCGGCTGGTTCCTGCTCATGGCCAGAGCAAGTCCAGCGGCAGGACGACACCCCACATTCCTGGTTATTTTAGTACATTTTACTATTATCCATGCTCTTGAAGTGACCTACTTCTATTGCACCTCTGTGGTGGAAACACCAAACCATGGCGTGGTATGGCGAATCTCTCCTCCACTCCACATTCATCCAAGTCCCATAGAGAGCTTGAAAGCAACCTCAGTGTGAATATTTAAAGCATGGAAATTAGCTAGTGACACAAATTTGGGCTTGATTTATTGTTTCATTGGCTGTCCAGACAATCCTCTTTTAAAGCAATGGGACAAACATTTATAATAATGCAAATGAAACATAAAGGGTGTCTGTTGCCTTTACATCTTGAGTAGCTCCAAAAAGTTGAAAGAATATTCTCCCAATATTTGAAAACTATTACCAAGAAACTGCTCACATGGTCCAGGAAAGAAACTCCAATGTACCACCTTTCCCTTTTTTTCTTACAAATTAACTTAAAAGTATCAACCAACATTCATATGAGAGCATATTCTTCTGTCCATTGCAATCACAAGCTGGCTACAAATGGAAGAGTCCAGCAAGAGTGAAGAGATGCCTTTTACTCCAGGCGTGCCTGTAATCCCAGTGACTCGGGAGGAGGAGGCAGGAGGATCAGAAGTTCAAGACCAGAGACAGCCTGTGTAACTTACTGAAACCCTGACTCAAAATAAAAAACCAAAACAGGGCTGAGGAGGCATCCCAGTGGTAGAGGACTTGTAAAGTGTGTGTGGGGTCTTGGATTCAACCCCCAAGAATCCAAAAAAAAGAGAAAAGAAACATGCCTTCTATGGGAATCAGTAGGCTGTATGGAATTAACAACAGCACTGTGAGTTTACTTATAAATTATGTCATGTATGTTTATAAAAGGGCTGGGATTTAGCTCAGTTAGTAGAGCGCTGCACTGCAGTCTCTGAGGTCCTGAGTTCAATTCCCAGCACCGCAAAAAATGGGAGAAGGGCCTGGCAATCCACTCCCAAGGCAATCCCGAAACAGCCATTGAAAACCCTATGAGGGTCGCTATGAGTCAGATACCGACTTGATGGCACCTAACAACAACAACATGTTTATAAAATTTATAACAAACATGCATGTGTATATATATGTGTGTGCATAATCTGTTCAGAGAGCCAATTGCTGAGCGTTTACCAACAAATCGTGTCTAAGTTTTAACTTCTTCATCTGCAGAATGGGACGACATCATCTGCCTGCAGAGTGCTTGCGCAAGCATCAGACAAACCTGACTCTGAAGCACTTGACTGAGTGTCTGACCCGGCACCAATGCTCAGGGATCCATTCATCTGTTTGTTTTGTGGGAACTGGGGTTGAACCCAGGGCCTTGCACATACTTTGCAAGTGCTTTACCACTGGCCTTGCACCACCAGCTCATTTTTTTCATTTTTGTATTTTATTTTGAGACAAGGTCTTGCTAAATTGCGCAGGTTGCCTTTGGCCTCCAACTCGCAAGCCTCCTGCCTCCACCTCCTGCGGCGCTAGGCCAGGTGTTTGTTAACCCCCCCTCCTTCCCACCCTTCCTGGCCAGGACATTGGGAGAGGGAAACCTGTAATCTCCTCATCTGGGATCTTTCCTCTTCTCCACCCCAAAAGTCCCTTCTTCTCTGGTCTCTGCACCTGCAAGCCTGACTCTTTCTCTTCGTGCCTTCTTCTCCCTTCACCACTTCTCCATGATCTGAAAACACGCCGACATCTTCTGCAGGCTAAAAGCACCTAAAACGTTTTTCCCTGAGTCCACGCTACCCTCCTCACCTTTGCCCAGGTGTGCTGCAGACAGAAGACTCCACCCTCCGGGCTCACCTCTCCCAAGGCTGAAGGTGCCTGGGACTTCACAATTTTTCCTCCTCAAACCACTCCCCTTCTGGGGCGGGGCTGTCCTGACATAAATCTCAGCTCTACATAAATCTCTCACAGCTCTACAAACCTCACGGTGTTCTGTCCCCACCCCCTATCAGGTGGTCGCCAAATACTGAGAGTTCCAGAGTTGTCCCTTCCTCCTCCCCTTGTCCCTGGCCCTATCATCGCTCCCCTCCTTGAACCAACATTCTTCTCCAGACACTCGTGGAAACCTCTCTCCAGGCAAACCCACCCCCATGGTGCCACCCCTGCTCCCATCCAGGCCTTGCTCCCCTGCACTTGTGCTGTGCATTGGAACCACCTGCACAGCTGGAGCGATTACGCTTTCCCTGGGCCCCAACATGGAGAAGTCCCAAGTAGATGTGGGTGTGGCCTGGGAAGCTGGCCTGCAGATGGAGGTAGCGCTCAGCAGGCTGGGGAAGGTGTCCTGCGGCCTGGGGGAGACCAGAGCTCCTTGTCCCCATGAGTCCAGTGCGTCAAGAAGCCATCTGATCACCAGGCACAGTGGGGCAGGCCTGTAATCCCAGAGGCTCTGGAGGAGGAGGCGGGAGGATCGCAAGTTCTAGACCAGAGGCAGTCTGTGTAATTTAGCGAGACCCTGTCTCAAAAAAAGAAGTAAAAAAAAAATGGGATGGGGGTGCAGCTCAGTAGCCCAGCACTTGCAAAGCATGCAGGCGCGAGGACTTGGGTTCAACCCCCCAGTACCACACACACAAAAAAAAAAAAGAAAGAAAAAAGAAAAAGCCATCTGATTATGGAGGCTCCTACTGTGTGAGCCACAGCGTGTGAAAGGTTGGGAAGCGCTGGCCCACTCCCTGCTGTCCACACCTGCGTCCTGGCCTCCACTCCCAGCCACGCCACCAGCTCCGCCCACTCCCATATCCGAGATCGAGATCCTCGCCACATCCCTGGGGACGAGATCCTCGCCACATCCCTGGGGACGCCGCCCCAGTCTCCCATACTCCCCGCCCTCCGTGTCTGGAGCCCTGGGACGCTTGCCATTCCCATGACCAGAACGCTTCCCTTCCACGATTACAAGGCGAATCCCCATTCATCTCGGCACCTCTGTCAGCTCTTTTACAGCCTCTCCCAAATCCAAGCGGTGATGCCCTTCCCTGTCATTCAGGCGAATGTTTATGGAGGGCCATTACACACCAGGCGCTGTCATTACAAAGATAACACGCCCACTCTGCCTTTGAGCCCTGGTGAGGAGGTAGACATATAAACACAGTAAGTCAAAAAAAAATTTATTGTTATGCTTTTCATCTTTTCTCCTGCTTATAAAGCAGTCCGTACTCATTATAAAACATTACAGAAATATAAAATAAGTCCCTCCAACATAACCATTACTAGTACCTCTGCATATAATTACCCAGCTTGTATCTAACATTTAATAGAATCAGGAGTCCCATATATTGTTTTGCTGAATTGATCTTGAACATCCATCCACCCACACACACAGCCCCACGTCAATTTTGGAAGGCTGCCTATGTGAGTCCATGGGGATAGATCAGAATGGACTCGATTCTCTGACACTTGGAAGTTTTGGGTTTGTCCAGGGTTCCTCTATTATCACCCGTGCCGTGTGAAAATCCGTGTCCAGACACCCACGTGCACTCGCACGGGCACCTCAGCGGGAGAAAGCGCCGGAGGTGGAATGTTAACAGTGACTCTCAAACTGCTCTACAGAAGGTCGGTCAATGCACGCCCTCGCTGCGAACATCCAGGAGCACCCCGAGTGGATAAAGCGTAGCCCCATTTTTGGGTGGAACAGAGGCACTCAGGAAAGGGGACTCCTCCAGTCTGGAGAGTCAGAGTTCATAACTCTATTTATTTTATTTATTTATTTATTTATTTTGGGGTGGTACTCAGAGTTGAACCCAGGGCCTCGGAATTGCATGCTCTGCAAGTGCTGGACCACTGAGCTGGGCCCCCAGCCCATTTTTTTACTTTTTGAGACAGGGTCTCTAAGTTACACAGACTGCCTGTGGTCTCGAACTTGCGATCCTCCTGCCTCCACCTTCTGAGCCGCTGGGATTACGGAAATGCGCCACCGTGCCCGGCAGAGTTCATAACTCTTGAAATACATCTTAAGAGGGCAGAGTTGTCTAGGCAGAGGCATCGGCGTGGGGCTCCAGGCAGAGGGAACCCCAGGCACAGAGATCAGCTGTGAAAAGGCCAGGCAGCATTTGGAGGGGGTGAGTGGGGCTGGAGCAGGGATCGGAGCCAATTTATACTGGTCCCGAGCACCCAGACTAGACATGCCCAGGATTCGTACCCACTTCACCTACAGGGGTCAGCACAGCGCACTGTGGCAGTCGAATGCCTTGCTACCCTCGGGCATCAACTCTAGGACCCGTCCCACCTTACCACAAGACATCGCAAGCGTGGCACCACCCAGGGGTGGGGAGGCCCCGCCCCGCCCCGCCCCGCCCCGCCCCGCCCCGCCCCGCCAGCGTGCACTGCGCCCTGGGCCCTGCTCCTTCTGGCAGCGCGGAGTCAGCTTTCTTCACTGGGCTATGTATACCCCTGGGGAGGCCAAATGCTTTACCCACTTCTCCCTGTGAAAGAGCAGTGCCTGAGAGTTTCACATGGTGCCTGGCTTTGCTGGGGACGCATCAGTGAGCCGATGCGAAGGCAGGAAGGAAGGGTCAAAGCACTTGCACGACTGGAAACACGCCGCTTGTATTCCACTAGTGGCCAGCCTGTCCCTGACCGTGTCCCACGAGAGCATTAGAAAGTTAAGCTTTCGGAGTGGCAGAAAGAACGGAATCTGTCTCCAAACAGCACCGCCAACAAGGGAGAACAGAGTCCAGCTTTGGGGTCTGAGCAAGCCGGATGTGTCGCCAAGGACACGCTGTCCCTGGGCCTGCTCCCGGAAGAAGCTCAAACTACCCCCAAAGACTGGCAACTGCCGGAGGTGGCACGCAGTCCCAGCGGCTCAGCCACACCCAGGGCTCCCCGGGAGCCAGTGCTTGCGCAACGCTGCACACGTGAGCTCATCTGGCCCTCGGGGCGATCCTACTGTCACGTCTGCTGTACAAGTGACGAAACGGAGGCACAGAACGGCCAGAAGATGAGTGAGTGGGGGCGGCAGGATCCGCTGAGTGCCTGGCTGCTGGGCTACACCCCGAGATGAGATTCCCAGCAGCTGGCTACGGGCAGGCGCGTTGCCAGTCAATGACAGCAGGAGCTTGGGGATGAATGGAGACACCCCGGGCGCGCAGTGGAAATTCCTTCCCAACTCCCGACCACTGTCAACGGTGTAAACACCCATTTGTGGCAGCTGCCCTGGCCCCACTACCCACTTGTTGATGACCTAATTGTTTCAGATGCAAAGACAAGGGAGCCGTTGAAGCAAATGAACTGGGGGTGTGGGAAGAAGGTAATTCTTTTTTTTTTTTTTTTTTTTTTTTTTTGGTGGTACTGAGGGTTGAACCCAGGGCCTCGCACTTGCGTGCTCTGCAAGTGCTGGACCACTGAGCTGTGCCCCCAGCCCGTTTTTTTACTTTTTGAGACAGGGTCTCGCTAAATTATGCAGACTGCATCCAGTCTCGAACCTGCGATCCTCCTTCCTCTGCCTCCCGAGCCGCTGGCATTACAGGCATGCGCCACCACGCTGGGCTTGAGAAAGGAATTCTTTAGCTAAGTCTCCATGGACAGCAGATTTTGGAGACCTGGACCAGGATCAAACGCATTTACTCTTTGGTTGCTTTTCTGTTTTGTGTTTAATTACCAGAGGGCACGTGGACACTCTCCCCTTTCCCTGCAATTGTTCGTGACATACAGCTCTGTCCTGAATGAGTTAAAGGGACAGTCACTGGACGGGTTAGTGCCTGTTGCGCTGGCAGGGTAGAGGGGGCGTGGTAGAGAAGGAGCGGGCACCTACCTTGGCTTCGAAGAAGTTCTTGGCACCTTTGACTCCCTCCAGGGCAACATCGATCTCGGAGAGCTTGGCCAGAGCCAGCAGCCCGCTGTCGTCCTGCAACTGCCCCGCGGCAGCCTTGTGGAAAATGAGCAGGAACTGCGGGGAGGAGAAAGACAGGAGGGGGACCGTTGTACCAGGGGCCTTGTAATAATCCCTCTGGCCCAAGCCAACGCCATTCTGGCCAAACATTTGAAAAGGTGTTTCTCTGTGTGCCACGATGAATTATTGTGTCCCTTATCAGATTGTCAAAACGAAAAAGATGGAGCTTAGCATGTGTAAGGCCCTGGGTTCTAAACAGTACTAAACAAACAAACAAACAAATAAATAAACAAAATGTTGTTCGCCTGCCCAACCATTAATGCTACTGTGGGGAATCTATCTCTCAGAAATTCACACAATAGTTTAAGGATTTATAAAAGACAAAAAATTGGCACTATCCTAATTTATACCCAGGAAAGAAAAATCACATGGACATGTATTATTATTATTAAACTAAATAGTTCACTTTTTTTCCGGTACTGGGGGTTGAACCCAGGGCCTCGCGCTTGCATACTTTGCAAGTGCTGGACCACTGAGCTGCACCCCCAGCCCTTTTTTTTTTTTACTTTTTGAGGCAGGGTCTCACTAAGTTACGCAGACTGCCTTTGGTCTCGAATTTGCGATCTTCCTGTCTCCGCCTCCCAAACCGCTGGGATTACAGGCGTGTGCCACCATGCCAGGGCAATAATTCAATGTTTTTGATGTTTCTTAACTATGTCTGGTTTTCTCATGTGCTCTACTTTTGTATTAGATTGCTTGTATTTCTTACTGTTTGCTCAGAGATCTTCATAGGACCTGGTATGTTTCAAATACTTCAGCTCTTTTACTTGCCATTTAGCTGGGTTCATGATAATTTTGGGGCGAGTTGTTTGCTTGTTTTGGGATGAGGTCTCACTATGTTGCGCAGGCCTGCCTCAAACTTGTGGGCTCGAGAGATCTTCCAGCCTCAGCCTCCTGAGCAGCTGGAACTACAGGGGTGTGCTACCATGCCTGGCTTGTTTATGGTACTTTTTAACTTTCAAAAGTTTTATGTATACTCTGTCAAATCTTTTTCTTTTCGGTGACCAGAGGTATGCTTAGAAAAACTTTACTTGCCTCCAAGTTTACGTCAAAAATCACCTAATCTTGTTACTATTTTTTCAAAAAAAAAAAACAAAACCATGTAAATATTTAATCTCTGAAATTTATTCTGCTCTATCATGTGAGGATAATCATTAACCTTATTTTCCTCCAAATGGTTACTTAGTAATCCCTGTGTCATTTACTGAATAATCCATCCTCTTCCAGATTCAAAATGTGACTGGAGCAAATTCACCTTTGAAGGCATTTGTACTAAGATCACTACAGAATAAATTCTTAAATAAGTAAGTTGGCCAAACTTAAATGACCAGTGCTTCGTCTTTCTGTCCCTCTCTCCCGAAGCAATTTTGTGGGGTTTTTTAGTTCTCTTCTTTAAATAATTTTAAAGATTTTACCTGTCAAACAACTACTATACAACTTCCATGATTTATTTTTCCATTTGGAAGAAATGTAAACTGATGGGCTCCAAGCCATTAAAAGGGGGTTTCTCCAGTTTTTCAGATGCCACCTAAAATACACAACCCTACAGTGAGATTTTGGGTTTCCATGCCTCGTTTATGGCCATCTTCCCTTAATGTCTTTCCCAAAGAGAAAAAGACACTGTCTAAAACAGCAACAGGGACTGGGATTTAGCTCAGTTGGTAGAGCGCTGCTCTGCAGTCTCTGAGGTCCCGAGTTCGATTCCCAGCACTGCAAAATGGGAGTGGCAACCCACTCCCAGGGCAATCCCGAAACAATCTGCCATTGAAAACCCTATGAGTGTCGCTATGAGTCGGACACGACTCGAAGGCACCTAACAACAACAAAACAGCGACAAGTAAGCTGCCTGGCCTGCCCCCCATGTCTTTTCCTCCTGAGGCTCCTCCTCCCGGGAGGGAGGTGAGTTTCACTCAATGAGTCCCACTTGTCACCCCGTCACCCCTGCCCTTCCCACTCCAGTGTCCTCAGACCCCTGCGGATGCCGCTGAATGGTCATCACGGGATGACCCAGGTGCCTACAGACTCCCCGAGGCTCCTGGGGCCAGTTTCAGTGGACAGAGACGCCCCACGCATCCACCTGCAGCTTCCAACTTTCTCACTAGAGGCCGGCAAAGCCTGGGTTTGCAGCGGATTCTCAGAGCCAGGATGCTGGCGCCAAAGAAAACAAGGCAGTTAAAGGACGCCAGGCCCCCAGCGATGGGATCAGGGCCAAGGGGTGGCGACAGCGGTGACTGCAATCTCTTGGAAGAGATGGAAGCAGCAGAGGCTTCCGTGTCACCAGTGTGGGCGGAGGGGGTGGGGGGAAGGAGTAAATGCGCGTGGGTCCCTCAGCACTCTGCTGCTATGGTTTAGATACAGCGTGTCCCGGCGAAACTTGGGATGTCGATGCTGGGTCCCCACAGCAACGGTATTGAGAGCAGGGTGGGCCCTTATGAGGTGAGCAGGTCATTTAGAGGGATTCCTACCTTTCTCAGAGGGCTAAAGGCCATACCATGAGTTCGGCTTCCTCCATTCTCTCTTGCTTCCTCACTCACCACGTTGGCTCTCCTTCACCCACACCCACCGGCCCTGGTGCTTTCTGCCCTGAGTTGAAGCCACACTAAGTCCTCACCACAAGGTAAGCAGACGCTCTTGGACTTCCAGAACTGCAAGCCAAAGCAAAACCTCTTTTCTTTCTAAATCACCCAGCCTCAGATATTCTGTTATAGCAAAGAAATCAGACGAAACATCTAGCCATCCTTAAAGCAGTTCATTTATAGAAGGCCCCTACCTCTGGCTGCATGAGGAGACGGCCCTCCACACCAGCCATTCTCATGGGTCTGGGGAGGCAGTTCAGGAAAGAGGGAGCGCTACCCCAGTTCAGCACCAATCCAAGTGACCTCGGAGACCCTCTCTGTCCCAGAGACTTGGGTTTCTCCCATCTAAAGTGGAGGTGACAGTGTTCATGTTCACAGAAGAGCTTTGTAAACCCGAAACAATAAAGAATTCCTCAGGGTCTTTTCCCTGGTGCTGTTTCCTCTGAGCCCTTTGGTCTGGGGTAGATCCATGCCACTGGCACTCAGTCTGCCGGCTCAGCAGGTTACCAGCAGCAGCCCCATCATACCCAGGGGTCCCCCAACCCCAGCCTGTCAGCAAGAAAAAAAGAAAATCTAGTTCAACCTGAACATAGTCGGCCTTCCATAAAGCATGCCAGACATTCCTATTTCACTTTATTACAGTCACTCACTGCCCTGAATGACAATTTCTCCAACTGCCCAGCCTTGTTTGTCTTCCTATTTATAGTCCACAAAGACTGGCATGTTGCAGAATTGGAAAATGTCCTAACTGTGACTATGAGGAAAGAGGGGGAGGGAAGGAGAGGCTGAAAACAAAGAGCTGGAGAAAACTAACTAAAAAGCTCTTTCAGCCACAAGCCATCGAGGCCTCCGATAGATTCAGGGAATTTTTAACTTTGTGGCTCTGGCTAGTGATGCAAATACTTGCCCTTGTGTCAGAGCTGCTAGATTGTAAGTGACAGAAATAAACGCGTTGCCTTAAGCAAAAAGGAGGTATTTGTTGTACAAAAAGGATGTCTCTAGAACCCAAGGGTAGCTAAATGGGGTAATCCCAGGTCCAGGAGGCAATTGAAGGCCAGCCTGGGCTACATAGTGAGTTCGAGGCCAGCCTGGGGTATATACCCAGACCTTGTCTCAAAAAAGAACAAAACAAGAGCCGGGTGCAGTGACGCACGCCTGTAATCCCAGCAGTTTGGGAGGCAGAGGCAGGAGGATCGCAGGTTCGCAAGATCGAGACCAGAGGCAGTCTGCATAACTTAGCGAGACCCTGTCTCAAAAAGTAAAAAAATGGGCTGGGGGTGCAGCTCAGTGGTCCAGCACTTGCAGAGCATGCAAGTGGGAGGCCCTGGGTTCAACCCCCAGTACTGGGGGAAAAAAAAGAACAAAACAAAACAAAAACATAGGGGTGAGAGGCAGAAAAGGCCTGGAACAGAGGGGGACAACGCTCTCAGGACAGGAGGCCACGTTCTCTCCCCATCTCTCTCGTTTGGTCCACACGGCAGAAAACAGCCAGCCCACACTGAGTTACTCTTTGGGAGCAGCCACCTGCAGAGCCAGTTCACTGTGCTTCAGCCCCAATCTCAAAATCCCAGGAGAGATCACGTGACTGGCCTAGTATGACCAGGGGTCCATCTGTGGTCAAATCTACCATGACTGGGTAGGAGAGAAACCCAGCCCAGCAAGGACTGCCAAGGCCCCACTACGTTCATGTGCTTGGGCTTGTTGTTGTTAGGTGCCTTCGAGTCATATCTGACTCATAGCGACCCTCATAGGGTTTCCAACGGCAGATTGTTTCGGGATTCCCTTGGGAGTGTGTTGCCACGTCCTTCTCCCATTTTTGCGGTGCTGGAAATCGAACTCGGGACCTCAGAGACTGCAGCGCAGCCCTCTACCAACTGAGCTAAATCCCAGCCCCTGTGCTTGGGCTAGTCTAACAAAATACCCCAAACTGTTGTTGTTGCTGATAGATGCCATTGAGTCGTGTCCAACTCATAGCGAGCGACCTTTATAGGGTTTTCAATGGCTGATTGTTTTCTAAACAACAGAAATTTATTTTTCCACAGTGCTGGAGGCTGGAAGTTCAGGTTCAAGGTGCCTGCTGATGTGCTTTCTGGCAAACACTCTTCCTACCTTGTAGGTGACAGAGGAAGAGAGCTTAGTCATGCACACCACCCTGAGGGAAAACTACTGACACCTTATTTCAAAAACATAAAGCCTGGGGCTCAGAGGTGGAAGAATCTGTCAGGGCACCATGACACACACCTTTCATCCTGGCACTCAGGAGGCTGAGGCAGGAGGATCACCAGTTCAAGGACAGCCTGGGCCGTACACCGAGACCTGTCTCAAAAAAAGAAGTAAAAGAACTTGCTCAAGTGACACGGCCCTCCGCTGGCCAAGCAAGGTCCAGCTGCAAGCCTGGGCTCTTTAGGACACAGCAGGAGACGAGGCTGGGAGGGGTGAATGGTCACGTGCCCTCACACTATGGCATCCCATGTGCTGGGACCCCAACGGGGCTTAGGGCTGACAAAGGATGGTGGCAAACGTCACTGAAGCTGCCTCAGGGAGTTGAGAGTCAAAGAAACCACTTTGAAGATCTCCAAGCCTTGGAAGTGCACTATCTGTGGAAAAAGCCCACATCATAGCTAACCAAAAACTGATGAAGCATCTTAGATTCGGGAGGAAAATGTGGAGGGGGTGGTGTCCGGAGTCAAACACGGCCAAGGGGCACTGGGTCCAGTTCAGCTGGTGACTGCGCACACCCCTAACCTCTCACATGCTGTTCATGAGTCACAGCTTCAAGGACCAGAACAAAGGCTCTTTCCCCAGTATCTCCTCCAGGCTTCCCTAAGGCAAAAGCTTCTACCTTCCTCTCCCCCTGGAAACTCAGGGAAAAGGTGCTGAGGTCCAGCAGGAGGCAGGAGGGATACCGTGGAGCAGGCGGAAAACCTGTGAAAACAGCGTGAGTGTTGGAGGCTGGGCTATGGGGCTGCTGCCCTCCCTCAGCTCCATGGTGGGGCCTGGCTACAGGCAAGCCTGACCATTCTGGCCTTCTGGGTCTTTAGCTCTGAGATGAGAAAGCTGGGCAAGATCATCCTGCGGGCTGCGCCCACACAGGCTCCCTGTGATCGACTATAACACTAGAGAGAAGAAAACCAAACTCACTCACATAATACTTCCGACGCCAGACCTGGGGAGTTTTCCCCACCCACCAAGCAAGCTATGGATTCCACGGCTCTGGTGAACACGTGCTGCGTGTCTTCTAATCCTAGTCAGCTCTGAGGCGATCTACCCAGAGGAAGTGTCAGATCCCACAGTTGAGGTCTTAGTTCCCAAGCCTGACCCCTCACCTTAAAAGGTCAGACACCAGGCCAGGCTCTGGAACTTCAGGCTATAAATTGGGGTTCCCATGACTCCCTCCTTGGCTTGGGTCAACTTCCTAGAGGAGCTCACAGATCCCAGGGAAACACTACATTTCTATTTACCAATTTATTATAAAAAATATTGCAAAGGAGCCAGGTGTGGTGGCGTACGCCTGTAATGCCAGTGGCTGGGAAGGCGGAGGCAGGAGGATCGCAAGTTCGAAACCAGAGGCAGTCTGTGTAACTTAGTGAGACCCTGTCTCAAAAAGTAAAACTATGGGCTGGGGTGCACCTCAGTGGTCCAGCACTTGCAGAGCATGCAAGCACGAGGCCCTGGGTTCAACCCCCAATACCACAAAAAAAAAAAAAAAAAAAGAAAGAAAGAAAAATATTGCAAAGGATAAAGAAGAGATGCACAGCACGGGAGAAGGGCTTAGGAGCTTCCATGCCCTCTCCAGGAACCTCTGTTTGCTCAGTGATCCATACTGGGCAGCTGAGCCCAGGGCTCGCACATGCTAGCCAAGTGCTCTACTACTGAGCTGTACCCCACTGCGTTTTTATTTTTTGTTTTGAGACAGGGTCTGGCTAAATGGCACAGGCTCCTTTTGGCCTCGAACTTGAGATTCTTCTGCTTCCACCTACAGACTCCCTGGGATTACAGGTGTGTGCCCCAGTGCTTGGCCTCCTTTTGGGTTTTGTGGCAATTCCATTACATTGTTGTTGTTGTTGTTGTTAGGTGCCGTCGAGTTGGTATCCAACTCATAGCGACCCTCATAAGGTTTTCAATGGCTGACTGTTTCGGGATTGCTTTGGGAGTGGATTGCCAGGCCTTTCTCCCATTTTTGCGGTGCTGGGAATTGAACTTGGGACCTCAGAGACTGCAGCGCAGTGCTCTACCAACTGAGCTAAATCCCAGCCCATTCCATTACATTGTTGTTGTTGTTGTTGTTGTGTGCTGTCGAGTCGGTATCCGACTCATAGAGACCCTCAGGGTTTTTAATGGCTGACTGTTTCGGGATTGCCTTGGGAGTGGATTGCCAGGCCTTTCTCCCATTTTTGCGGTGCTGGGAATTGAACTCAGGACCTTAGAGACTGCAGCGCAGCGCTCTACCCACTGAGCCAATTCCCAGCCCTTCCAGTACATAGATGCGATTAATTACATCAATGGTGATCGATTTTAACCTTCAACCCATCGGGGTTCCCCGGTGGTTGTTCTTGGCCTTTCCTGCGACGAGCCCGTCCTAGGGGAGGCCAGCCACCAGCTTCTCACGCAAAAGGCACTCTGGATAATGCAAGAGTTTCAGGAGCTGATGTCAGGAAGCAGGCGGGAAACGAAACACCGCGCACACAGCGGGGTGTATAAATCGCCACATCACATCGTGGAGCTCCACAGCCGTAGGTGAGGGAAAGGAAGAGATGGCGGCTTCTGGAGCGGATGTGTGGGCAGGGAGTGGCAAACCCAGGCTGTCACAGCTGGGAAAGGGGCTTGTGGTGATCAGTTCGGCTGCAGACTCGCAGGAAGGGTCTCCCATGGCTCTGTGAACCTGGACAGAGGACCTGCTTGGCCAAGGGTCTCACCGTCAGATGCCAAGACTCCCACCGAGGGAGACACCAAGAGGCAGGCACAGCCTTCTACTCCCGCTCCAAGGGCCCAGCAGAGATGAAACTGAGAAGGAAGGGGCTCACGTGACCACCTGGACCGCAGATCCTGTGAAACCAGGTCCACGGACACATCCAGAGGCCTTCCAAAAAACTCACAAAAAAACCACACAGGGCATGAAATTCCCTTCCTTATCAGGAGGCAGCCTTGCTGTGGAAGAAATCCAATGGCCTTGGGCTGTTTTCTCAAAATAGAAATGGCTTTCCACCAGGCCCACAGCCATTCGGGGGTGGGCTGGGAATGCCA
>VMDO01024500.1:0-29643 GCA_007922755.1 Pedetes capensis
ATGCCACTTGTATTTCAGATACCAACAGTGACACCCATGGTGGACAAGTTTCAGCTGAGCTTCTAGACTAAGAGACACTAGGGAGAAGGAGCTGGCAGCCCACACCCCAAATAACTAGCCATTGAAAACCCTATGAAGAGCAGAGAAAGACTGTCAAATATAGTGCTGGAAAATGAGCCCCCCAGGCTGGAAGACATTCAAGAGACGACTGGGGAAGAGTTGACTCCTCAAAGTAGACCTGTCCTTAATGATGGGAACGGAGTAAAGTCCCTGGGTCCTTCTTTTGCTGATGTGACATGACTCAAAATGAAAAGAAACATAGTGACTACAATAATAGTCTTGAGCATAAAAAGATCTTGTGCATGGCACAGTGTTGGGGGGGGTTTCTTTGGTTGTTCATTCACAGGGTCGCTATGAGTCAGACCTGACTTGATAGCACCCAACAACAACAACAACAACAACAACAACAACAACAACATGTGAAATGAGAAGCCTCGCTTCTTCTTTAACTATGACAAAGGAGGGCACACTTCAGCTGTCCTTGGAGCAAATTCCAAGAAATGTTTCCTATTAACACCACTACTAACTCCTATTGAAAGAGCAAAGGATGGAGACTAGTATGTTCTGCACATTTTCTAATTATTAACCTAATTTGGTAGTTTTTAATAAAAATCACCATATAAAGCAACAAAATTTTTAGAAGCTTTAATTTTTATACAATACTTTTTTACTTACCATGTTAAAAATTCAAAATAAAGCCTTAGAATATAATGTAAATTTATGGGAAAAAGTATATTCAACACTCTAAAATGTGGGTTGGCACATTTCAGTGACATGTCTGCTTTAAAGTCAATCAATATATGCCTGTTTTATCTGTTTATATAAGTCAATAAATTTATGCCTGCTTTATCCATTTATATAATAGTTACAGTAGATTTTCCTATACCATACCATATTTAAATGACAAAAGGGACAAAAAAACATACAGTATTAGAAAAAGAACAAAAACATATTGCTGAAGACACAAACCCATGAATAAGTCTTGCTTTTCCACTTATTGTCTGTTATTTTCCATTTACTATTGATATTTTTGAGATTCAAATTATTCATCTGTAATATGGGAATAATAATAATGTTGCAATGACCCTGGTGGTCACTATTTTGTGGGGTCTAGTCCTCCAGTAGTCATTGATACACATATAATAAACATCTTTTGAGTAACTTAGATATCACATTAATAATTACCTCCACATTTGCCTGGTTTGGAATCTGGCTTTTCCTGTGGGTTTTCTTAAAGTGGAACTAAAATGAATCCCAAAGTTTTGAACATTGTGTCTCTGGATTGTCTGGTGAGGGTGAGTTTCAGGGAAAGGGGTGACAGACTATTGAGTAATACTGTTCTGATGAAGGTACATGTAATGAGACTGACGTCCAAATACACATCTCTTCTCTCTATATTTAGGAAGACAGGCATGTCCTGTTTCAAGATGATAATTATAGCAAGTGATGTGGAGAGTTAGAATGGTTGAAGAACAGGGTTTGAAGGACTGTGCATGGACCCAGACATCTATATTGGGAATAAGGAGTTTGGGTGGCATTGTACATGAATTTCTAGGGAGTGGTGTGGTATCTTGGAGTTCATATTTAAAGCACTTGCTGGCACTGCACTCCTTACTTTACCCACAGGTTCTCTGTGTTCCTGAAAACACATGTGGAGCCTGTAGGTCTTGAACTATGAATTAAAAATGCAGCTCTTGATATGATTGCCCTGATGGCCTGTACTCTTAGCAATGAGGAAGGCTGAGGCAGGAAGATTGCCAGTTTGAGGCCAGAGGGAGCCTGTGCAATTTAGGAAGACCTGTCTCAAAATAAAAAAATGGAAAGGGGCTGGAAGTGCTGCTCAGTGGTGGAGCACTTGCTTAACATGTGCCCACCCCTCCCCCAGAACCATGTATCATGTTCCTACTGATCCAGCCCATTTTTTTATAAAGCCTTACCAGAACTGCAGCTTAAGACTTGCATTCTGAACAAAACGGTATTATTCAAATACCTTTGATAGTCTTAATCTATGTTATAATACTATTTTGTTGAAAGTAAGCAATGTCTGTGTCTATCTACCTATCTACCTACCTACCTACCTACCTACCTACCTACTTATCTTTCTCCATTTCCATCTATTTCTCATTCTTCATGAACTATTTCTCATTTCTCCATCTTGACTCCATTTTTACTTTGGTATATTTCACACTTTCTCCTCATTCCTCCCTTTTTGCACTTTTTCATTATTTTGGCTTTGGGATCTGTGATTTTTTAAAAATGCACATCTGATTTCAGTGGTGCATAAAACACTAGAAATGTGAGAAAAGATAGTGTGCTTCCCAGTACTCTGACCATTGTTTTTGCTCCACTGCACACCATTTTTTTTGTTTTTTTTTGGACTGAAAACCAAATAACTGAAACTGTGAGTCAAATGTGTTAGAACTCATCTCCTCCAGGATTGCTGATGTCATAGGTCCTTGGAAGAACCCCATATTGCTGACATCACTCTGGTCATTTAGTTGCTATGCAGCAGAACACAGGCAAATGACAAGGAAGTAAGTGTTAGTAAGGTGTAGAATAGGTGGTTATACTAAACCACTGAGGAACAAGAGCACGGAAAGGATTCTATATTGGGTCTCAGTTGTACTTAACATTCTATGACTAGTGGCTGGCAAAGTGTGTGGCACACCGAAATCACCCTTTAAATATGTCTTAAATATTTTTGCTAAACACTGGTGACTTGTTCAAACAGGCTAGCAGTTATTTCCTGCCTAATTGAACTAAAACTTAAATCAATTAAAATTGAATCACAATGTGTTTTTAGAAAGCTGCTTGTTCTTTCTTTTTTGTTTTAGGACAAAGTTGTTAATTTTCACCATTGTGAGAGGCATTTCAAATGTATCTAAGAGAAACAACCCTGGATTAAAAGAAGGTAGGGAAAATGTACCTTAGTCTAAGATCTGCCAATATTTTTGTGAATTAAGACAAATCCTTGTTGTTGTTGTTAGGTGTCGTCAAGTTCGTTCCAACTCAGTGACCCTCGTAGTGTTTTTAATGGATAATTATTTCAGGATTGCTTCAGGAGTGGATTGCCATGTCCCTCTCCCATTTTCGCAGTGCTGGAGTTGAACCCCGAGTCCTCAGAGAGTGCAGCACAGCACTCTACCTACTGAGCTAAACCCCAGCCCAAGACAAATCTTTACGTGGCCATAATTCAGTTTCTTCCTGTGTACTAATATTTTTCTTGTTATTTTACCACATTGTTATTTGAATTTAAAAAAAGCATAATTAGGAAATTACTTTGAAAACAATTCCTAAGCAGATATAGGACTTACTGTTATAGTATATTTCTGGACATGAAATGGACATTAAAGAAACTATACCATTTGGCTGTCTACTCGATACAAGCAGACACGTATTTTAGTAGATGCAGAATGTGGTGTTAGACAATCCATGGTGTGCCAAGATGGGTAAGACATGTGTTCTTATTTTAGATGTTCATTGCTGTATAGAGAACAAATAAGTAGAAAAGCAGCAAGAATTTAGTAAGAGAGATGAGACAAGTAGGTTATAGAAAGGGGGACCAAAGAGCAAAAACACACATAAATACATGTATATATGCACATATATGTCAACTTTAAAGACAGAAAGCGGTTTTATATTCATGGATCATCAAAATAGTATTTTTTTGTGTGGTACTGGAGGGTGAACCCAGACCCTTAGGTATGTGTTGCAAGAGCACTGGGTGGCACCTCCATTCCTCTCTCCCCCATTTTTTTTTTATAGGCATATGCCTGGCCAAAAATAGAGTTTTAAGAATCTTTTTTTTCTAGTCTCTCCTAATTCTGACCTGTTATATATCCCCAACTTGACAGCACCTAACAACAACAACAACAACAACAACAACAACAACATATATCCCCAATTTATAGTGCTAAGGCAGGAAATTTTTAAACTCAAATCATGGTAGTATAGAACTACATTAAGATAGTTATTGATATCTTATCTAATATGAACATAATCATAATTAAGACTTGTAATAAAGGTCTATATTAGCAATATTTTGAGTTATTTAAAATTCATTACTGTATTCTTTCTGAAAAGAATGGATCTTTTCACATGTACTTGTTATGTTTCAATTTTATTTATTTATTTGTTTGTTTGTTTATTTATTTATGGTAGTGGGGGTTGAACCTGGGCCCACATATGCTAGGCAAGCGCTCTATTGCTGAGCATCACCTCCAGGTGCTCTTTTATTTTTTTATCTTGAGACAGGGCCTTGCTAAGTTATGCAGCCTCTCTCTGGTCTCAAACTCCAATTTTCCTGCCTCAGCTTCCTGAATTGCTGGGATTACAGGCATGTGCCATAGTGCTTGGCCATGTTTCAATTTTTATTTGAAGTTGTAATTGCATAATGACATTTTATTTATTAACATTTGATTATGAAAAAGAGTGTTTAATGTTAGTTATTATAGATGAGATTATATGAATTTGATGAAGAAAATTTACCATGCTAAAATTAAAATTTTTCAATCTAAATCTATACTTTCTACCATCAAAAGATCCTGGTCTTCTGCATTCAGATTTTTTTTCACATTTCAAATTTGACTTGCAATTTTGTGTGTGCTAAAACAATTTTAATATAAAGGTTAAACTTAATGATTCTGGAAATGAGAAAAAAATTATTTCTGCTGTGCTTAAAGATTTATCTTTAGTAGAATAGAGTTGTTACTGGGACAAAATTCTCTGTATTTTTGAAGGTGTTTCTATTAAATAGTTTGTGTAGTTGTGGCTTAATTTGGGGATTTGAAATATACACATCACACAAATAAAGCCAATTTTCACATTTAACATGCAAGTCAATGAATATTATACAACATATTAACAGAATGAAGGATAAGAATATCATCTCAATAGATGTAGAAAGAAAGCATTTGAAAAAATTCAACTATATTTCATAATTAAAAACTCTTAACAGCACTTGTAAAGTATGTATGGGGCCCTAGATTCAACCCCCAAGTACACCACACACACACACACACACACACACACACACAAGCAAACAAAACTCTCAACAAATTGGACATAGAAGGAACAATGTACTTCAATATAGTAAAGGCCATATTTAATAAGCCCACAGCTGACATAATATTCAGTGATGAGAAGGTAAAAGCTTTTCCTCCAAGATCAGAAATGAGATAAAAATGCCCATTCTCTACACCTCTATGAAATATATTGTTGTTTGGTACTAGACATATGGTACTTGTGCAAAATCAGACACATCAACACACAGAATATGGGGCCTAGAAAAAAAAATACATGTACAGTTAACTGATTTTTGATAAAGGTATCAAGAACACAAAATGGAGAAATGATAGTCTTTTCAATAAATGGTGTTGAGAAAAGTGGATATCCAACACACAAAAGAATGAATTTGGACACTTATCTTACACCATACAGCTAAAAAGCAACTCAAAATGGACTAAAGATTTAAACTTAAGTTCTAAATCTATAAATTGCTAGAAGAAAATATAAAGGAAAATGTTTATGATGATAGTTTTGGCAATGATTTTTTGGATGACACAAAAAAGACAGCAAAAGCAAAAGGACACAAGTGTGACTATATCAAATTTAAGTTTCTACACAGCAAAAGAAATAATCAACAAAATAAAAAGACAACATAAGAGAAAATATTCACAAACTTCATATCCAAAATATATAAGGAATTCATATAATGCAATATTAAAAAAAAAACCCACAAACAGATTACCTGGTTAAAAAATGGCCAAAGGACCTGTATAAATGTTTTCCCGAAGAATACATACAAATGAAAAATAGTTATGTGAAAAGGCACACAAAGTCACTAACCATTAGTGATGTGCAAATAAAAAACACAATGGGATATTACTTTACACTGTTAGGAAGGCTATTATGAAAATGTAAAGATGCTGGGTACCACAGTGCATGCTTGTAGTAGTCCCTGTGACTTGGGAGGCTGAGGCAGGAGGATCCTGAGTTCAAGGCCAGAGGCAGCCTGCAGAATTTAGCAATACCCTGTCTCAAAATAAATAAAATGAGACTGAGGGTGCAGCTCATTGGTGGAACACTTGCCTAACATGTATGAGGCCCTGGGTGCAATCTTCTAGTACAGAAACAAAGAAAGAAAGAAGGAAATGTTGGTTGGCAAGTAGAGAGAAAGTAATCCATGCATACTGTTCATGGAAATGTAAATTGGTAGAGCCATTATGGAAAACAGTATGGATGTTTCTAAAAAACGTAAAAATAAACAAAACTATTGTATGATCCAGCATCCTACTTCTGAGTATATATCCCAAGGAATTGAAATCAGTGTCTCAAATAAATATTTGGACTCCTTTGCTCATTGCAGTATTATTCACAACAGCCAAGATGTTGAACCAAGGTAAATGTTCATCTATAGGTGAGTGGATAAAAAGGTGCTATATGATATAATGGAATATTACTCAGCCTCAAAAAAGAAGGAAATCTTGCCATTTGTAACAACATGGATGAAACTTGGAAGGAACTATGCTAAGTGAAACAAGCCACACACACAGAAAGACAAGTACCATGTGATATCATTGTATGTGGAATCTAAAAAAGCTAAACTCATAGAAACAGTAGAACAGAGGTTGCCAGAGTCAGGAGAATAGGCAAAATATTGGCCAAAGAGTACAAACTTGCAATTATAAGATGCATAAGTTCTCACTACATCAGAAAGGAAAGTGCCTGGACACTTACAGATGGGGTAGACCCTTCCCATCTCTGGAGACTTCCTCTCTCAACTGAAATATTGCAATCAGGCTTGGCATTCAATGAGCTCTGATGTCCCTTTTAATTTTAGAATCTACAATGCCATCATTTTATGTCCTGTAGTCTGAACACACCTTACTTTCACAATTTCAGATCTGCTAAAATATTTGTGTTTGCATTGCTTGCCCTTTCTTGGTCTTCAATATGATTATATTAGAATAATTTCTTAAATAAGATTTATACTAGTTTCTTTCATAAATTTATCTCTGAGCAACCTAAATGAGGCATATTCTCCTTTGAATAATGCCATTTTAATTTATTTGTTAAGCATAAATTTATTAGTCAGTATGTGCTAGATACGTCTGCAGCCATAGCACCCTGGCATCTGACCCCACCTGATCTCAGAAGCTAAGCAGGGTCCTGGTTAGTCCTTGGATGGGAGATTGCCCGGGAATTCCAAGATGCTGCAGGCTAGGGAGAAGGACCTGATCACCCATTCCCAAAACAGTTTGCAACTGAAAACCCTGTGAATGGCAGAGAAGCACTGACAATAGTGCCGGGCATGGCACAGTGTATGGTAGTGTTCCCTCTCTTGCACATAGGGTCGCTATGAATCAGACTTGACTCAATGGCACCTAACAACAACAACAATGCACTAGATATAATGATTGTATTAAATAAGGCAGTTGGTAAGGGGGGGGGAGGGCCAAAGGAAGGCTAAATAGCTTCTAGAGGAAAAGAACAGAGTGTGCCATATTGAAGACAAAGGCTTGAGATGAGACTTGAAGGACAAAAGGGATTTTTTTTTAATAATCTAAAAAGACAGATATTTTACAAATGCACATAAGTCTAAGGGAAAATGGTATAGATTGGAGGGAGAGATTATAAACCCTACAGAGCTGGTTGCCTTCAGTCATAGCACCCTGGCATCTGATCCTGTCTGATCTTGGAGGCTAAGCAGATGGGGCCTGGTTAGTCCATGGATGGGAGACTGTCTGGGAATACAGAGCACTGTAGGTTTAGAAGAAGGACCTGGCAACCCACTCCTGAAACAATCAGCCATCGAAAACCATATGAATATAAAAGAAGCACTGACCTAATGCTGGGGATGGCACAGAGCTGAGTAGTGTTTTGTTCTCTTGTACATAGGGTCACTATGAGTTGAACTCGAATATAGGTGGCTACCAAATATATTGACGAGCCTTCAGAAAATGAGCAGTAAATATAAGACAGGTGTTATGATAAGTAAGAGATTATTATCTGAACTAAAGAATTCAGGACTTTATTTCTTCCTATAAGGCAGTGGAGATGAGAGAAAGCTTTCTCTTTGGAGTTACCTAGGCTGAGTGGTATCTCTAAAAGGCTCTGTGTAGTCTGATTATTTAGAAACACATTCTCCTATGCCCTCTCCCACACTTGTGTCTTTACTTATCCTGCCTTCCACAGAGATGTGACCTTCACTGTGAATGAACCTGTCTCTCAAGGGTTCTGGGCTTGGGAACCATCATGTGAGACAAGAAGAACTCACAGGAAGTAGGAAAATCTCATGGTCAGATTCTACAACTTCTCTTCCCTCTCTTTTTTGTAGCTATTTTATCATTAAAATTTAGATGTGGATTTTGTTTCAAATTAATGAGAGGTGCTCTCTGTTAACAATGGACATGGAACATCAGTAAGATAATTTCTCCCCAGAATAAATAGCCGGAGCAGTAAGAAGGCTCTGAATGCATTGCTAATCAATCCATTTGCTTTACCCCAAAAGTTCATGTACATGGTTTTAAATGGTTTGTGGAAATCTTTTTGGGACTGGGATTTAGCTCAGTTCATAGAGTGCTGCACTGCAGTCTCTGAGGTCCCGAGTTTGATTCCCGCAAAAACAGGTGAAGGACTGGGCAATCCACTCTCCAGGCAATCCTGAAGCAATTAGCCATTGAAAACCCTATAAAGGTCTCTATGAGTTGAAGATGACTCGATAGCATCTAACAACAAGGACGACAGAAACCTTTATGAAAAGTACCCTTGAGATCTCATGCTTTTCCCTCAGATCTTGTCAGTTATAGGAGTTACCAAAAGGGGGAAAATTTGCAAATATATGTGGTATATTTTTAACTGCATATAAAGAGCAATAAAAGAAAAATATTTTCACTTGATAGAGTAATTTATTAAATAATTTCCTAAGTAGCATATTCTCCTCATAACTTGATGTATACAAGTTAAGAAAAGACCTTTCAGAAAACTATTGTATAGTGAAGCTCAAAAGTTCTTTAGAAGCTGGCAGATCAAGAATGATGAAGGTGGAAATAACAATACCCTTAGGACTTAGATGGGCAGGATCTCTTTCCTGAGGCCTGGAGTCTACAGATCTGGAAAATAACTCTTTTGTAATTACATGGTCCAATGATCATGCCCTAACTCCACCCCCACACTCTAGCAACGCCCACCGAGGTCAAATAGTAAAGTGGTGTTGTTATTTGATTAATTAATTATTGATGATATTCTGGTTTCAAATTCAAAGGGTTAGGAAGTTGGAGGAGTTTCTCCATAGCAGCTTACATACCTAGCGCCTTCTACCATCTAATAAGAATCATTTCCTCTGAGCTGTGTTTGAGTATATTGTGCAACATACATGCTGTTCTAGAGAGGTACTACCTCCTTTGTCACAAAGCTGAAGGAAACGTGGGGGAGACAGACACCACTTGGCTATTAAGTTATTAAAAAATAGAAGACATTTTTAAAGGGAAGTAAGTTCCACTGGGCTGGGATTTAGCTCAGTTGGTAGAGAACCGCGCTGCAGTCTCTGAGGTCCCGAGTTCAATTCCCAGCACCGCAAAAATGGGAGAAGGGCCTGGTAATCCACTCCCAAGGCAATCCCGAAACAGTTAGCCGTTGAAAACCCTATGAGGGTCGCTATGAGTTGGATACCGACTTGACGGCACCTAACAACAACAACAAATTCCACTAGAAGCAGAAGCTGCGCACACATGGAGCCAGCGCCATCTAGTGGGAGGAGAGCACACAGGCATGGATGCCGATTTGGTTTGCTTTCCAATTTTGTTTTGAGCTCTTCTAAGACTTGAGGTGCGCATTGTGAATATTGTTCTCTTTGTAAAAGACAACCAGGTGGTCTCTAATTGAGCTTCAGCTCCATATATTGGAGTGCTTTTCTGCTTAATAATTACAATGATGTCTAGTATTATTGAGCTTTTGTTGTAACCAAGCATTATGCTAAGGCCTTTCCTCAGGGTTTGTGTGCGGTTGTGCAGGTTGTGCCTTGCACAAAGATACTTAGGTGAAGGAGTGAGAAGATTGCAATCTTGTTTCTTCTCGACGCATCCATACAAATGCTCTGGTGAAGGGTTGTATTCACCTGGGTTCAAATTTTCTAACTTGTATAGAGCTACTGTATGAGGAAGTTCTGATCCCATATGTGCGTTTTCTCATTTAATCTTTACAGCCTTCCCACAAAGATGTCAAGTCCTGACACTGTGGCCTTTTTTTCAATGAGGAAGTAAGGCTTAAGGGGTTAATTAAATTTGCAATTACTCAGCTAGTGAGAGGAACAGCTAAGATTTTAACCCAGAAGAGTTAATCACTACACTACATGTTCCCACAGTGTGGAGGGGTTTGTGCACAGGTGCTTGGGTGGTAAAATCACAGCCTCCCCCTTCCCAGGCTGTAGCCAGAGATGCCGTCTAGTATTTTCCCACCCTGAGTAGTCCTTGCTCAAGTGGCCCCAAACAGAAGCAAGCTCAGAGGTGCCCTTGTGCCTGGCAAGTTTGACTATGACCTCTGCTTCAGTGGCTCAACAACAGCCAACCCCCCCACCCCCAAACTTACCAGGCTTCCTGTTAGGGAACCTGGACTTGCCACGCCCCTTCAGGGTTCTCCTGATTCCAGAGGTTAACTGCTGTTCACTTTCTGAACAAGCAACACGCAGGCTTCCCCCTGGGTTCTTGCTCACCTTGTCACCTCTCTCAAATGCCCTTCCTTGCCACTCTTGCATTTCTGTCTGTAGAAGTCCTTCTGTTCCTTTAAGACACAACTCAAGATGTCCTTCTCTATCTGCACAGACTTATCCTAAACCTTCCAGAGCCCATCTCTCTTTCTTTTTCATTTCCCTATCATATTTAGTTTGTCTCCAGCAGTAATTATTTATGTCCATTGTTACATCAGGTTTTATTGTAACCTCTTTGAAGCGAGGAGGGGTAGTACTTGGGCTATGCACAATGTGGGCATTTGATAATTGTGAAGTTAACTGAAAGCCTGGGACTTAAACAGTGGTAAGAGAAACCTGCAGCTTTACCATATGCTTTACGCTTTCCTTCAGCTGAATGTCTAAATAAGAATATCATAATACAGGGAAAGACAGGCTGGGAGTCCTAAACTAAATCCACAGTGCATTCTATAGCATAATAGATTTGTTTTTTTAATAAAGACCTAGTGAATAATTTAATTAGTGTGATTTTCCATAATTAGCTCAGCTCTCAGAAGCTGAAGGAGTTACAGATTTGCAAATCCCATGGTACCAGGCAGGTTGCAAACTTGTTCCAAGTTAATTTTTAACTATCATTTTGACTATAATTCTCCATGAAGCCCTCAGGCTAGACTCAGGCAGAGGTTAAATAGGAAGAAAAAATAGAAAAAACACTTAAGGTATTTCTGAGAATATTCACAGAGAGTTTATTTTGCACAGAAGTGAACTGGTAATGAAAAAGAATTCAGAAACATACTATAACTATTATAAAGTGAGCATTTAGCTATATAGAAGTTTAACAATTGTTATTTTTAAATATAAATTTAAGATTCTCACTCTTAAGTCATAGCTAAGAAGATACTTTTATCTAAGATTTTTCCCAGTTAAACTTTAAGATTCCCAAGGGAAAACATATTGTTAGTATGGAATCAATGTCTTCAAATATTGACCCATATTTTTACATATTGGATAACATTTACTACTAATATTATTATTTCAGGGGCTGGGACTTAGCTCAGTTGGTAGAGCGCTGCACTGCAGTCTCTGAGGTCCCGAGTTCAATTCTCATCACCGCAAAAATTGGGAGAAGGACCTGGCAATACACTCCCAAGGCAATCCCGAAACAGTCTGCCATTGAAAACCCTATGAGGGTCTCTATGAGTTGGATACCGACACAACAGCACCTAACAACAACAACAATTATTATTTTGTTCTTACCGTATAAATGTTTTGCATATAAATTGTATTATAATTTACATTGATGTAGAAAAACAAAAGTAGATAGTTCAGAGAGGTTGCTGAAATATAGGAAATAAAACTTCATAAAGTTTAAAGGTAGCAATGATTCAGTAGCAAGGACCTCTACAAGAGGAAGGTAGACTATAGTATACAAAGCTGTAACCACACAGGGTGGGTCACTGAGGAAGAAAGGGTGAGGCATTGAGTGAAATCACTGTGGTAGATAGCAATCTCTCTGATGAGCTCAGATACTAAGAGTCAACACAAAACTCTGCAAATGTCTCTGTGACAAGAATAAACATAAAGACTAGGACAACTGAAGTCTAAATTACCTGTGTGCATACAAATAGATGAGTTGATTAATAAATGAGTAAGTACTGGAAGTATAAAGAGAACTTTTAAAGACCTGGAAAAAGAAATAGGAGGAGGGAAGAGAGGTATGTTCACACCTTAGGTAAATGGCAAACCTTACAATGATGAATGTCTAGGCCAGGGCAAGTTACTTCCTACAGCCTGAAAAGCATGTAGCTCTGATCAAAGAAATAATGATGATAATTTTTTGAGCAACATTGAGAATGAAAGAGACATCAAGAGGCTTTGCATGGATAAAGGTGATCATGATTTTTCCAACCAATACAGAATATAAGCAGGCAGTTTGTGAGCACTTAAGACAGAAACAAGTTATCCCACGTGGGTTGTGAAAAACTTTTATTATTTGAAACTTATTTTACTATTCACCTATCTTTTTATTCATTAAACATTTAAAAGTATCATAATTTCTATGTGTACGAACTCTACTTGGTATACTTTTATAAAATAAACAATCGACAAGTAAACAAAGATCAAGATTCCTATAATTCCTTTCATAGAAGTTCCCCTGGTAACCCTGAGGATAAGATGAAGAAACATGAGCTATATGTAGAACAGTTGATGAGTTTAAGATTGAATAACCATGTCCAAAGAAACTCTTAAGGATAAGTTGATGTCAGTTCAACTCTGTGTTGTTTAAGACATTCAACATATTTCTTAACATTTATGATCAATTTCTATGAGCATAAAAATTTTACACATCTTCCAAATTTGAGGAAGCAGTGTCTTTGCTGTCTCATAGTTGGATCCAGAAAACCCAAATTATTTTAAAATGAGTAATAGATGTGGAATACTTATGGCATATATATGAAAGACAGAGAATAGCAAAACTTTCTAACAGATAAATTACACTCACTTGACCAATGTTACTATTGAAGAGTTAAAATTATAATCCTATATTTTACCATTAGGTAAAATAACATCACTTCATTTATGAAGGAAGACTGAAAAAGCATACATGCAAGAACAAGTGAAGAGATGGATATAGAATAGAAGATGAAGCAAAAGCTGGGAACTGAGAGAAAAGGGAAGAAGAAAACTGTTACATGTGTAAAGAGGACATTCTCAGGATTTTAGGAGTGTAGACCCCATGGGAAGCTGAGTGAGAAAAATATAAGATAAAAATGAGAAAAGCAAACAAAATGAAATGGAAGTAAAGCATTCAAAAGGATAGTAAAGTGCATTCCTGTATATCTATATATTTATATCTATATGTATAAATAAAACAGTTGAGTAAGGGCCAAAAAAGGCATAGTTGGAGTGCCTAAGGAAGGAAGCAAAACAAACAAACAAACAAGAAACAAAAAAAATCACCTCAAAACAGAAGCAAGCAAGAACTGAAGGACATGAATTAAGAAAAATTCCTAAAATAAAAGTAAATCTAATTCTAAATACTTGTAGCACGCTGTACATGTGGCAAGGAAAAGTGACATAAAGAGTCAACACAGAAGCCAGGCACAGTGGTGCACACCTGTAACCTCAGCTGAGGTAGGAGATTGCAAGTTCAAGGCTGGCCTGGGCAAATTAGCAAGAACCTGTCTCAAAATAAAAATAAAAATAAAACCTACAAGAGGCTGATAATGTGGCTCAGCTGCAGAGTGCTTGTCTGGGGCAAGGCCCTGGGTTTGTACAGGAAAAAAAAAGTCAATATAGGGATATTAACTAGTAATGTCGGTGATTTTGAAGATAAAAACAAAACCTCAGTTTTAAGCAAGTCAAACCATTTAAAAGTTAAAGAACAATCTGACATAATATGTTTCTAAAGCAGCATGTACCAACTACTTGTTGTTGTTAGGTGCCGTTGAGTCGGTATCCGATTCATAGCGACCCTACATACAACAGGGGAAACACTATTGTCAGTGCTTCTCTGCTGTTCATAGGGTTTTCAATGGTGGATTGATTTTTGGGAGTGGATTGCCAGGTCCTTCTCACACCACCTACTACTTGGGGAAAAAATATAAACAGATAATTTTATATGTAGCCAAGTTATCTTTCAAGGTTAATAATTATAAATAAGCACAAAATCTTTGAACTTAAAAGAGTCAGGCTTTTTTTCCCCCCTAGTAATAGCAAAGGCCTCAGGAAACCTTCTTAGGAAACTGCTAGTGAATTATTTGAGCCAAACAATAATGAGTAGAGTAGTTGTGACAAATGGATTAGCAGAAAATAGTGAGACTACTTTACTGTAGAATTAACAATAAAAGAACTGTAGAGATTAGGGTTACCAAGGAGAAAGTTGATGTTATGTGTCCTGACAATATAGAAATGATACTATTTTTTGTACATAATCTTCAATACCTAGTCATGTTAATAATTTACAATGAAATGAGAATATATAAAAATTTCCTTAACATTATGTATTTTTCTAAAAGACCATATATCCTTAACAACACAGTTGATGGCAAAATATTAAATACTTTTCCCCCTTAGATTTTGAACAAAACAAAGGTGTGAGCATTCCTTACTTTATTTAACCTGGTACTGGAGGTCTTGAAAGTGCTTATCTGATAAGGAAGAAAAATACTGGATAAGGACTGAAAAGGAAGAAGTAAACATTTTTTAATGTAAACATAAATAACATGATTAGATTTCTGAAAAGTCCTGAGAAATGTAAAAGCTGATGTATGGTAGACAAATGTTTAATATTCACAGGAAACATGATCAATATATAAAGAAACAGTGCATGTGACAGCAACAAAAAATGGAAAGTTAAATTGCAATACGATACCATTTGCAATAACATAAAACCCATAAAATCTTAGGAATACACCTAAGTAAAACTATGAAATATCTCTATACTGCACACTAAAATATTTCTGTTGGAATAAAGAAGAATAGGCAAGATAAACAATGTTCATATTTGAAAGAATCAATATTGTAAAGATGTTTGACTTACATAACTTTGGGAAAGGAAAAGAGGAAAAGTCAAGTGGTATTGATTGTTTGTCTTTTCTGGAATAGCTGACAGTACAAGTGGATATATTGAATCTTCCACAACAAATAATGGAAGGATAAGCATATTTAACAGATGAAGGCAAATACTATAAAAGGCAAACTTTGACTAAAATCAATAAAGATGAGATGCAAAGGAAAGGGAAGGAAGAAGGAAATGGTAATTTTATCATTTTTTTTCCTAGTAGGGAACTAATAGGTAATGTACAGAAAAACTGAAAATCAAGAAAGTTACATAATATTATACATACAATACTAAATTTAAAAAGGGCAAGCTTTCTCAAATACATAAAAATAAGATGATTGTTTAGAAATGATTTTCTAAAAAGTGCAAAACAACCCAGAACAGATACATCTGTCCTATTATTAAATGTAAATAAGCCCAATTCATTGATTAAGGAAAAGATTAACATATTCTTAGTGGATTCATACCTTTCTCTCCATATTTTCTCTGTATGGGTTTCAAATAGCTGGGAGCTAACAGAGTGGGATGCAAATCCAATAATGTCTTCAAGACTGAAATAGAAAAAATTTAAAAAGCATGGTAAAGGCAAATAAGATTGGAACTACTTAAATGTGCATGAACTTCTTATTATGGGATAAGAAATAAATCTATTCTTCAAGGAAAAAATATTTCTTGATATAAGATTTTTATACAAAGTACAGTGGGTTAAGGAATTAACTGCTTGGCTGTAAGACTGCAGAAGAGACAAGGGAAATAAAATTGGTAGGCAGAATGAGGTTTGGTGTTGTAGGGTCTCAAACATCAGTCTGTGGAAAAGATGCTACTGGCAATGGGACACTGCTGGGAGGTACTGAGAAGGACAGTGCTAGAATGCAAATGACATTTAAATAATGGTTCTAAAGTGTGGTCCACAGACCAATATCACCATCATCACCTGGAAATTCAGTAGAATTTAGACAGTAGAATTTAGACTGCCTTAGACTTCCATAACTTTCCAGAATCAGGAACTAGGAGCTTGGTGGACAGATTGGAGCAGGTATTAACTGGGGCACAGCATTCTGTGTTTTAAGAAGCCTGCAGATGACTCTGATGCACACTGAAGTTTGAAAACCACTGTTTTGTTTTTGTTTTTAAATCATCCTGGGTTAAGAATGGCTTGGAAGGATGCAGTACTAGTATCATTATAAAGTATTGAGAACCCAGAGCAGAAGTGGAGTGGAAGTGGCGAGACAGTAAGTTGAAGAAAGAAGGAATTGGTGGTCAGTTTTACATAAAAGAAGTAGAAATGTCAAAAATGATTTCAAGAAATGTTTTGGGAAAGAACATGAACAATGGGCTGGAGCTGTAGGTCAGTGGTAGAGTGCTTGCCAGGATAAGCAGGGCCCTGGGTTGGCTCCACAGAACCACAAAAAAACAAAGACAGCAACAACAAAACAAAACAAAAAATATTGCCATAAAAGAATATTTAACTGGCTAAGAATCATGTGGAAATGACTAGTTTCACTTTTAACAGAAGCAATGCAAGTTCAATGAACTTGCATTTGTGTTTGTCGTAATATCGAACATTTATAAGCTGATTGAATTAAACACAGTCAAAATAATTGGATGAATTACAAATTACAAAAACTACAAATTTGTTACTCATCTTTTTTTTAAACCCAAGCACTAAGATATAGCCATGCTAAAAATAATATAAACAAATTTCTGTAACAAAAGCAAAATCAAAGCATACACTTAGGTGATGATTGAAACTACAGACCTGTTGGCCTTTAGTCTTAAATCTAAAACATGCTAGGAATTTGGGACTTTCTGGGTAACTGGAACTAGTCCTTGCTAGTGGAAAGATTCAGATGCCAGGCATACCACACAAAAATTGAGGTTGGCCCCAGACTCCCTGCCCAAGAAAAGAGGTTAAGAAAAATTATGACCATTGCTAATGCCATAGGTCTTTTAAATCTGGATATCTGGGATGGCAGAGCAAGGGAGGCTGTGGGGAGGAGAAGCAGAGACAGCTCCCCACCCGACTAAACCCAGGAATTGAGCCAAGCTGTTTCTTTATTTACTTAAGGACAAGTGTGATATCTCCGGTATCACAAAGGCACAGAGGCTGATAGGTAATGTACAGAAAAATTGAAAATCAAGAAAGTTACATAATATTATACATACAATACTAAATTTAAAAAGTGCAAGCTTTCTCAAATACATAAAAATAAGATGATTGTTTAGAAAAGATTTTCTAAAAAATAAGGTTTCATTCTAGACTAGGAACTCCAGGTACAACCTCCAGATGGAGAAGGGCTGGAAGATGGGGAGGGGCTTTAAGAGAAAGGAGACAGAGAGAGATAGAGACAGAGAGAGGGAGAGGGGGAGAGAGAGAGAGAGAGAGAGAGAGAGAGAGAGAGAGAGAGAGAGAGAGAGAGAGAGGGAGAGAGAGAGAGACAGAGAGAGAGAGAGAGAGAGAGAGAGAGAGAGAGAGAGGAAGAAAGAGAGAGAAAGAGAAAGAGCATTTAAGATGAGACCTCAGGTTCTAGACACTAAAACTATACAGAAAAAGCAAATGCAGAAGTAAAGAAAGAAAAGTATATTAGGAAATATTGCCTTTGGGGAGAAAATCTAATTTCATATTAAAATGATGGAATTAAGATCATAGACAATAATAGGAAGGTATATAAAAGAAGTCATTTCAGGGGGTATTCACAGCATGCCAAATCCTTGCATTTTTTCAATAGGATTGAGTTGTTTAAATTTTACTGGTTATATTCAGACATTGTTAAAACACATGGTTATTCATAGGCACTATATTGTACAGCAGATCTCTAGAACTTATTCATCCTGCATAACTGAACCTTTTACCTTTTAACTATCACTTCTTCATTCTCTCCTCCCTCCATCCACTGACAGCCACTATTCTGTTCTCTGCTTCTATGTATTATACTAGTTTAGATACCACACATAAGTGGAATTGAGCAGTATTTATCCTTCTGTGCTTGGCATGTCCTCCAGGTTTATCCACATTGTCATATGTGGCAGAATTTTCTTTCAAAAGCTGAATAATATTCTTTGATAATTTATACTGGGCTGAGATTTAGCTCAGTTGGTAGTGTGCTGCTCTGTGCTCTTTGAGGCCCTGGTTCAGTCCCCAGTACTGAAAAAATGGGAGAAGGATATGGCAATCCACTCCCAAAGCAATCCTTAAACAATCAGTCCTTGAAAACCCTATGAATAGCAGGGAAGTGCTGACATAGTGCCAGGCATAGTACAGCTTCCGGGAGTGTTTCGTTCTGTTGTATACAGGGTTGCTATGAGTTGGACCCTGATTCAACGGCACCTAACAACAACAACGTTTATACTATATTTTCTTTATTTACTCATCCATTAATGGACATCCAGGTTGTTTCCATATCTTGACTACTGTGAGTATCGCTGAAATGAACACAGGAGTGCAAATTTTCTCTTCAAGATCTTGATTTCAATTCTTTTGGAGTTATACCTAGAATTGGGATTGCTGGATACTAAATTTGTATGGAATCACAAAAGACCCCATATAACCAAATCAATTTTTGTGGTTTTTTTTTGGGGGGGGGTATTGGAGGTTGAACCCAGGGCCTCACACTTGCATGCTCTGCAAGTGCTGGACCACTGAGCAGCACCCCCAGCCCATTTTTTCAGTTTTTGAGACAGGGTCTCACTAAGTTACACAGACTGCCTCTGGTCTTGAACTTGCAATCCTCCTACCTCTGCCTCCCAAGCCGCTGGGATTACAGGCGTGCCACACCACGCCCAGCCCAAATCAATCTTAAATAAAAACAAATGTGGATATACCACATTTCCTGCCTGATTTCTAAATATAGTACAAAGCTACAGAATTAAAATGGTATGGTACTGGCATAAAAATGGTTATACAGACCAATGGAACAGAATGGAGAACCAATAAATATATCTACATGTATATGGCCAACTGATCTTTAACAAGGGTACCAAGAATATCGATGGGGAATGGATTGTTTTCAATAAATGATATTGTGAAAACTTGATATCCTTATACAAAAGAATGAAATTGGAACCTGATCATATATAACAAACAAAAATCAACTCAAAATGGATTAAAGACATTAAAGACTTAAATGTAGGACCTGAAACTATAAAAATATTAGAAGAAATCATATGGGAAAGGTTCTTGACAATTTCTTTGTTAATGATCTCTTGGCTATGACACCAAATACACAAACAACAAAGAACTATGTCTTTTCATTTTTCCTTTTAAAAAAATTTCAAAATTAAAACACATTGCTGGTGAGGGCTTGGTAAAGGAGCATTTCTTGCACATTGCTGGTTGCATTGTAAATTAGTACCATGATTTTGAAAGACAATTTGGCGAGGTGTAACAAGGTGTTAATTGTTTATATTTTTTAACTTAGTATTTCTGTTTTGGGGAAATGAACCCCCATTTTGGCTATGAATGAAAAGACAAATTGGAAGAAAAAATTTATTGGATTTTCTCTTTAAATTTTTTTGACATCCTAGTGACATTATTATAACACTTAATCATTTTCATTAGGTAAATGAAAGTGTGAATATTTTGTAGTAAATTATATGTAATTAGTATTTTTTATATTCTTCCTTAACTCACAGATTGGTATTAGTGCTCCTTATTCTTGCTGTCTTAAACAATGATTCAATGCAATTAAAACTCACAGTAAGACCAAAGTTAAAAAAAATACTAAATAACTGTCAAACTGTAATATTTTCTGTGTACAGGCTTGATAAATGATTCCCAATCTCATTTGACCTCCACTAACCACAGCATGTACTCATCTGCTATGCAATTGGAGTCTCTCTAATATTTGTCATAATGGTAAATTTAAAATAACTTATATTTATGACTTAAAGTATAAAGGGAAACAAATATTACAATTTTTATTGACATAAATGACCTGGGAGACAGACTTGAAAAGCTGGAGGAGGGTCTTGAACCACAGTTAGGAAATAGTGACCTAGTCTAACCATTGTGTACATTACAGATAGAAATATTGGCAAGATCCAGAGTTGTTCAAGGTTCAACCAAACCATAAAGCTAGTAAATTGTAAAGCTATATTTCTGCCTGTGTTCTTTTCAGTTTTAATGATTTTTGAAAAGAAGGTCATATGGGTGGGAAAACTTGTGAGAAGGCAGAGTATATAAATTTCAATGGGAATAAGAAATAAGTGGGGCCCCAAAAGCAAAGACACATAATCCTAGTTGGCTTTCAAATTAAGATTAAAGGAGAAGAAGTTGTGAGGTATCTCTCAGTGTGACTTTTGTAGAACTAATAAATGATGTGGCAAAGGATATGGTAGAGCCATTTTGGTCAGGCTCGTAATTCATCAAGGTGATTTCAGTCTGGGGGCGGGGGGGCTGAGCAGGCATACCTGCCAGAGTAAATGAGAACTTTGCAAGCCAGTTTCCTACTATATCCAGGTTTCTTTGTTTATATCTTCATCATCCCAGAAAAGAAGAAAATACCCATGACTGCTCATGTGGGTATTATACCAACAGCAGCCGCTATATTAGTCCTTGGAAGGGCCAGGTTGGGAACCATCAGGGTGAGTAACAGGATCTAATGAAAGTGTCACCTGCCACTGTTAAAATCTGGCCAGAGTTGTAAGCTTCAAGTATGGCTGACAAGGGTCCAACTGTACTTCATCAAAATGCATTTTCTTAAACAAAAACATAATCACAGCAATCATGATTTGTTTATAATTTCTAATTAAGTTACCCACACAAAGGCATTTTCATCACACTCTAGTCCCCTTCTGCCCCTCTTTCTTGTATCTGAACAGGGAAGCCAGTTATATTCAGTTCACTTGTCTCTGTTTCTTCACATCCCCTACAACCACCAGAACCACACTATGCTTTTAAGATTCTACGTAAATGGCATTTAACTTTCCTTCTCCACCTTGTTTTTCTGGTCTTGAGCCACTGTGGGTCTGCTGGTTCCACTTCTTGCTCAGCTGAATTTTGTCATAATCTTATCTATCTTTCTTCAGCCTCTTCCTTAGCTACTCTATGCACTGACAACATGATGACTCTCTGACTTCCTTCCTTCTGTGATTCCTTAAGTCAGTCTGATACACCATTCAACTAGTAAATATGCAGTAGAATTTTCATATAAGGCCACATAACCAAGGCTTTCTCATGCTATTATTAACTATTATTTGTGATGACTTTTTAAATGGCAGGTTGACTCTGGTCTTAGCCATCCTTGGACTTGATTTTCTTTCCTGCTATCTACATGTACCTGAGATCTTATAGCCCAGATTCCTTTATGCTGTCCTGAGTATATTTCTTCCCAAATAATTTGTCAGAACATCTAATAGAAAAAAAAAATGTTCTTCCTCCCCTGAATGGCATAAGGTTGCTGAAATTTTCATTAACATCTGTCTCTTTATCACCACCTTGTGGTGAAATGACTGCATGACTTGTCAGTCATCTTAACTAGCTCTCTACGGAAAAGGAAAACACAGTTTCAGTTATTTTATATTACTTCTTTACTATAAGGTTACCTTGTAATAGAAAAAGGGCATGTTTCCTGAATGTATAATAAGACTCATGAGACTGTTTCTTACTTCAGTATGTATTACTCATTACGTAGTGCATACTATTATATATGGTAATAAAGGAAATTTGGGAAGTAAAGTATGTTGACTATGGAATTTAGGAAAAGAACCATAATTAAGCTATTTGCCAAGCTTTTCAAAGTATATTGATTCATATGCACGATGCCAATAAAATATTAAAACGAAGGTTTGAAATTTACACACTATAAGACATGTTAAAAACTGCATGTGGTACCTGTGTAACAACTTCCATAATGTTGTTGTTGTTGTTGTTAGGGGCCATCGAGTCATGTTTGACTCATAGCAACCCTTATAGGGTTTTCAACTGCTGATTGTTTCGGAATTGCCTCAGGAGTGGATTACTACGTCATTTTCCCATTTTTGCAGTGCTGGGAATTGAACTGGGGACCTCATAGACTGCAGAGTGGCGCTCTACCAACTGAGCTGACTCCCCGCCCTTTCCATAATGTTTGCTAGAATTTTTTTGAGGGGGAGGTCCTCTGATGATTCTTTTCAGTTGTTGTTCCTGTCCATTTCTCTATTGGCAGTCCCTATTGCAAGCAACCACTTTAACTCTTTCACTCTCAATTTCAAATCAAAATATATCACAATAAGAAACTCTTCATTACAATGAACAAAACAAGAACAAGAGTAGCAGAATAATTGGCATAAGTAAAATCATCATGTCATTAGTGATGTGCATCATTTGAATCCAGAAGTCCTCTCATCAGAAAAATAATCAGCTAAGAAAAATTGGCCTGTGATCACTATATCTGAAAATTCAGTTGAAAATACAAACACAATGACATGTAGAAAAAGCAAAGTTAAGTATGATAATAATATATTTTATGTGTGATAAAATGTAAAACAATTTTTGTACAATGGTATATTGCACATGGTATGGATAGTTTTTGTTCATGTTTCAATTTTACTTTTTGAACACCTGGTATATCTTCTTCTTCTTGTTCCTTCAACAGGTAGATAATCACCCATGTTGATCATGAGTCTTGCAACATTTGAAAAGCCTGCCTCTGCCTCTCTTGCATTTTACTTTATTCTGTTTACCTGTAGCAATTATTTTCTCTATCAATGGAACTACAAATTGAAGCAATTTTGTCTTAATTCTGGGTGTTTCACTGCATAGGATCCATGCATTTACAACAGCTATCATCAACAGTGCCTGCAGCTGTACACTGTGGCATCTAATTCCATCAGATCTCAGAAGCTAAGCAGGGTCAGACTTGGTTAGTACTTGGATGGGAGATGGCCTGGGAACACCAGGTGCTGTAGGCTTGGAAGAAGGACCCAGCAATCCACTCCCAAAAAAACAATCAGCCATTGAAAACTTTATGAGTAGCAGAGAAGCACGGACAATTGTGTTTTTTCTGTTGCACATAGGGTTGCTATGAATTGGACACTAACTTGACAGCACCTAACAACAACAACAATCAACAGTTTATAAAATATATTTTTCTACAACTTTCTTGATTTTCTGTCAAATTCATACATACTCAATTTTTAGTCTAAAATATCCACTCCACCTATAAACCTGTTATAAAAACAAATGAGTGATGGACAATCTACACTTATTTTGTTTCCATCTTTCTGTTTCTTATTGGTTTTCTCTATACTACATGAGGTCATTACTCATAACTGACATATTTTCTATCCTGCCCACTTGCAGCTAATGTTGTCTTTTGATTAGCAGCAAACAGAAACTCTCCTCTCTTCAATTTTCCCTGAAAGTTTAGCATTTCTTTTCTTGAAAAAATACAAGTACCAACTGCTGGAAATGGGATATTATTGACAAGATGTGCACTTTTAAAAACCTTATCAAAAGTGAGTGTAACACCAGGATTTATAATAGTTTTTGACAGATTCAACACCACCTATTCACCCAGTGTTGTTTTCTGCTGAGAATTGACTTCTTCTGCAGGTTTCCCAGAATAAACATTCAAATCATAAGTATATCCTGTTACAGAGTCACTGTGTTCCTAAATTTTGATCCCTGTTTTGACTGGTTTAGTGGTAAGTACTGTCTTATGCTTGCTCTGCCTTTGAACTTTGTCATAAATTCATCTGTACTTTGAAAAGGGCTTTCTTCTCTTGCTTTTTGGAATCAGACATGAAACTACTTCATCTATGTACTATGTTTGGAAGCATCAGCTGATACCTATTGTAAGCAATAACTGATTTTATTGCTTCATTTCCCATTGAAGAGTTATCACCTATAGTCTGGTATGTTTGGGAGTCTGTTGTAACTCATTACAAGCATACATCCCAATACCAACATAACTTCTGTGGGATCAGTGTCTGGAATTTCACTTGACCTTTTCTGGTCACATAACTGCTCATTTGTACACTGGCTTGTGAAGATTACCAGACTCCAATGAAAAGTTTCTTGGCACTTTGAAACCCAATGGGACAAGACTTGGGACATATTTAATGGCAGTAAATCCCTCTGGTATTTCTGTGAAATTTTGTGGGATGTATGTGTCCTGATGGTGGTCAAAAGGTTAAGTTTATCTTTTCATTGCTCTTTCATTGCTCTCTGAAAGTCTTGCCTAGTGCTCCCAGTTAAGCATGACTTTTTCCTGCTTTGCCTTCCTCTGGGAGAAATCTGAGGAAGTAGGCTTTGCTGAATTTGAAGGTGGGAAGGAAAGTTGGCTGGAACAATCTGGCAGCCCTTGGCTTTATATTTATTGGAAAGGTTGCCTCTGGTCAAATGTTTTTGGTCTTAAAGTTGCCCAAGTAGCAGGACTTTCCATCCTAGGTGCTTTTGCTTACTGTTCCCTCTACCTGGAACACTCTTTAGCTTGTTTTTGTGTGACTGGGTTCTTCTTTCCCATCATGTCTCAGCATAAATGTCACCTTCTTGGAAAGGCTAATTAGGTACCCCCCATCATAGCACCCTTTTAATTTCCTTTGAAAATAATTATACTTGGCGATTTTATTTAATGCTTTGTTGATGTGTTTGCTGTGTGTCTGGCCACCAGAACAAAGTTTGATGATTAAGACCTCCACTCCAGTTCCCTGAAAGGTCCCAGTACCTGCAGTACCCACAACAGTTTCTGACATAGAATAAGCAACTGATACATATCTATTTAATGAATGATTATTTTAGTTATTCTGGTGTTTGTCTAGTCTTAAAAACTGACCATATCCTTCAACTTGTCCTTTCTCTATTTTAGCTACTTTCTCTCCATTTTATCTTGTTTAATTTATTTCACTTTGTTATTTTATGTTGGATGACATTAGCTAAAACTATAGTATCAACATTTAGGGAATCTTTTTTTAAAACCATACTTCTACTTTTTTCTTACATCTAATTTTATCTTTCTATTTCTAAATGCTAGGGTATTCATTTTTAAAATAATGATTGATTTGTTATCTTTTTAGCATATTCATATTACCATTTATATTGATAACATTTGTTTATCTTATCCTCATAAAATAGTTTTCATCTTTTCAACAAACTTCTTTGCCTTTCATCACTTCTTTTCTTGCTTGCTTTTAAAATAGAGAGCAATAGCATTTGGTATATAGAAACAGAGCTAGACATGCCCCCAACAGCAGGTGATCATAAATCTTTTTTACTTGCTCTTCCCATAGGTTTTAACTTCAATATTAAACCTAGTCCAAATCCAAGTGTGAGTATTGGATATCCTCATTTTTACACATTATTAACTCAAATACATGGAAGCAGATAGCCACTAAGATAAAACAAAGTAATAGTTTACTTTAGAATGAGGTTCTGCAAACCAGCAATTCTGAAACACAGTTACCTGGAAATGTACACTTTTTAGGAATGTTCATAGCTTAGATAGAGGAGAAGGCAGGAAAAAGTCCAAATAATTTTGAACATATCTGATATGGATGAAGGTACAAGAGAAAGAACATAGCCAAACCAGCTGCAAGCCCATGAAAAATTGGGTTCAGGTTCTGGTGTGAGTTCAATATGTTAAAATGTAGAGGGTTTACATTTGTTCTGAGTTTAAAAATTTAAATCTATGTGTGGATAGATGCTTTTTTTCAAGTTTTACATATAATAAAATAGCTAATGATACAAAAAAACAAAACAAAAAACAAACAAACAAAAAATTAAACGCTGAACCTGAACCCAGTATTCCACTAAGTTTGAGTTCAGCTTCGGGCACCCAAAAATTTTTAAAAATACTTGAACCAGAATAGGTTCAGTGTTTGGGTTTGGATTCTGTGTGAAGCCTAGCTATCTACATGTAGAATTTAAATCTGAACCCAAACTGAACCCAAACCCTCCACATTTTAACATAACAAACTGTACCCAAACATGAACTCAATTTTCACAGGCTTGATGCCCTGAGACAAACTATTGTTAATGTACTTTAATACCTATCTTAGACATAATTTTTCTCTAAGTTTTAAAAAGGAAAGAATACTCTCTGGTTTGTGGTTATTTTCACCTTTGCTCCTTGATCATCAAAATTAAGAGTACACTGGCAAAAGGCAGCTCTTATCCTCCACATGTTGGTTTTCAGGAATGAGCCCATCATGCTCTGAGAATTGAGGTGTTTTATTCCTTCTCAGTCACTTGGCCTAGTTCCTCCTTCAGTGATTGGCTGTGGATCAGAGCACTAGATTCCAGGGAAATATTTTAACCACCTAATTTTGGTAAGATCCAGCCCTTCACACAAAAGATTTTCATCACTGAAAAGCAATATGGGAGGCCCTAACTCTTCCAGCTATTTCTTTTGGGGAAACAAAGAGTATTGAAGAGGTTAGAGGTCCTGCAGAGCAAATTTTTAAAACATGAGACCTTAATTTTTGCTCTAAGTCACTTGTCCCACTAACAATGTTTACAGAATAACTTCCCCAACATTTGTTTCCTTTCTGAGAAAGAACACCTACTTTTCTGGATAATGTAGTGCACCTCTCCTGCTTGAGAATATAGTGCATTTCACCCCCTTGCTATGCACAGTAAAATATTCCTAGATCTTCTTCTGATATCACAGATGCCAAGGACGTGTCCCTTTGTAGCAATTTCTACTGTCACTTACTATAGAACACTACCAACAAGCCACCTCAACAAACATCCCTACCCCTCTGCAAAGGGAATGAGTCAGAAAATGTACACATTTTCCCACTACCTGGAACCAGTCATCTCTGTAATACCTTAGCCAGGATCCACCAGGTCTGTCTATCCGTGGTGTTCTTTAGCAAATTCAGTACAGCAGAAGCCTGAATCCTAAAGTCACAACAAATGAAAACACATGCATCTTTTATAATCACATGATTCTATATACTAGAACCCATCCCACAATGATGAAAATTCTTAGAACCTGGAGGGACAGGGAACAAAGACTATGACCTCATAAACTTCCATTCTTCTGAGTTTCCTGAGAAAGAGTGAACTAGTGTGTCCAAATATATGTACATATACTTCACAAGCAAATGGACGCATCAGATGGTTCCTTCCAATTTAATAGTTTCTATTTATATATGTGTCACTCCCCCTGGCCTTAGTCTCCCAAGTGCTGGGATTATAGATGTGTGCCACCACACCTGGCTTCTCTGATTTTTTTTTTTATGTAAGTACTTATAGGTATAAATTTCCCTCATACAACTGCCCTTGCTACATCTCAAAGGTTCTGGTAGGTTTTCATTTTCATTTGATTCTTCATTTCTTCAATGATCCATTGATCATTCAAAAGTGTGTCCAATTTCCATGTGTTTGTAATGCTTTTATAGTTTCTCTTGCTATTGATTTCTAGTTTTATTCCATTGTGAACTGATATAAGGAGTGATTTTTTTTTTATTTCTTCAGACTAGTTTTGTGACTTAAAATGTGGTCTATTTTAGAAAAAGTTCTGCGTGGTGCTACCATAGCTTCATTATAATGGCATTTGTATATCATTAGTCTTGCAAAATTGGCTACTCCCATCATACGTCTGTTACCACTACACAGCTGAAAACTCTATGTAAGGACAGAAAAGGGGAGTAAATCATATGAGGGGGGATCCTGACTCATTCCTGGAATTCACCACGTCTTCCACCTTAACTCATGAATAATCCTCCCCTCCATTAAAGTTTGCTTATAAAGTGAGCTTTCCAAAGTCTGACTCTATGTGTTTGGGTGGCTGTCTTTTGAGAAGGCTGCATTTCCTCTTTGGTGTGTATTTTTGCCCTGTGAGTAAACTTCCCAACTCCTTATTCTGTTATCTCTGAATTCTCTCTCTGATGACGAGAAGAACCTGGAAATTCTGGGTAGAAGTCTCAATATGCTCTTTGACCCCTCCACAGCCTTCACCCACAATAACATTTCTACTTACTATGTATTCTTGAAAATCTAATCCACACCCTTTCAACAGTTTTAGAGGGCTAGAAAAAATCAGATGTGGGCTAGAATTACATGCAGGCTAGATTCATTGTTGAGAGCTGGTGTGGGAGAAATTATAGAACCTCTATACATGTCATTAAAAACAATACAATGCAAGTATTTATTATTATCAATACTATAATTTAGCTATTATCATCACATTCATCATTGCACACAACTAAAATGTTATCAGTGCTCTCTGTCACTTCACTATCATATTTATTCAAGTCGCCCTATGGACAAGGAGCAGTTGAAAAAAAGGAGCAGATGAGAACTGTGAGCTAATTTGTTTTCGCTTATGGAATTGACAAAACCTGAGCGCAGATTAGGTTTGAGTCAAGATCAGATTTGCAGGTATGTGGTATTTCGCTATTTAGTATTTTTCAACAATGTTGTAAAATTTTCATTGTATTGGTTTGCACTTCTTTTGTTAAATTTATTCCTGAATATTTGATTTTTCTGTTGCCATTGTAAATAGAAGTGTTTCCTTAATTTCATTTTCAGATGATTTATTTCAGGAGTAAAATAGAATAGAATTAGTTTTTATATATTGATCCTCTAAAATTTTTATATTGGATCCCTAACTGCCAATGAGGTTATATTTAGAGATGGGGACTTAGGCAGATAATTAAGATTAGAAGTGGTCATGAGAAAGGGGCTATCATGATGGGATTTGCTCCTTTATAAAAAAATATAGCAAAGAGCTTACTTTTTCCTCTCACATCCCTACCCTACACACACACACACACACACACACACACACACACACACACACACACACACACACGGAGAAAAATATGAGCACACAGTGAGATGGCAGCCACCTACAAGTCAAGAGAAAAGGATTCAGAATGAAATCTACCTTGTTGGCCTTGATCCTGAACTCCCTCTAGACCTCTAGACCTCTGAGAAATAAGTACCTATTGTTTAATCCCAGTCTGTGGTATTTTGCTATGGAGGCTTGAGCTGATCCTCATCAATTATGTATAGTGGAAGCTTGCTGAATTCATTTGTTCTAAAAGTTTTGTGTTTGTGTGTGTGTATGAGTATGTATCTGTATGTGTATTCCTTAATACTTCTGTGTACAGGATCACGCATCTGTGAATAAAGATAATTTTACTTCTGTTTATTCTGGATGCCTTTTCCCCCATTCTTTTTCCTTGCCTAATTATTCTCGTTAAAACTTCCTATAAAATACTGAATAGAAATGGTGAGAGTAGGCATCTTTGTGTTGTTACTGATCTTAGGAGAAAAGAATTCAGTTTTTTATCCTTAAGAATGATGTTTTTGTGGGGTTTTCCTAAAATGCTTTTTACCCAATTGAGAAATTTCTCTTCTATTCCTGGTTTGTTGGGTGTTTTTTTTTTTTTTTTTTTTTAAATC
>VMDO01024501.1:0-14798 GCA_007922755.1 Pedetes capensis
AAAAAAAAAAAAAAAAAAAAAAAAAAAAAAAAAAAAAAAAAAAAAAAAAAAAAAAAAAAAAAAAAAAAAAAAAAAAAAAAAAAAAAAAAAAAAAAAAAAAAAAAAAAAAAAAAAAAAAAAAAAAAAAAAAAAAAAAAAAAAAAAAAAAAAAAAAAAAAAAAAAAAAAAAAGTAAATACTAAAAAGAAAACCATATTTATTGAAAAAGAGTGCAGTGCTTTTCAAGCAAAGACAAAATCAAACCATCCAAAAGTAATTAAACATAAGTAGAAAAAGTTGTAGCATCACAAAATAATATATGGTAATTATAGTTTTCTGAGAAATAAACCAAATGATATAAACTTCTTTAAAAGCAGAGGAATAAAAAAAAAAGCATAGACCAAATGTCAGTGTTATAGCCACATTAAAGAAGCATGATGGACTTTCACTCATAATTTAGTTCAAGGAATTGATGCTTGAGAAGTGAAAAGCAACAACCCTCCACTAAGCTCCATTATGTGTGGTAATGATGGTACATCCTATAATGATTATGGATTCCCATTGTTTTTTATTTAGTTGATCTCAAGGGACTCCTCAAGTAAACCATGGGTCTATGAGAGTAATATTCTCACATAGTAGTGGTGGCATCTGACAAAGGATTAAAGGCAGGGGAGATCTCCCTTCTTTCAAGTAGGATATACCAGATGATTCAACATTGTTGTAGGAAGGAGACCTCTGTAATTGTGCTGAGTCTTAGATGTGCTGCTTCCATGACTAAAGTTTTAATCACTAGTACAGATTGCCACAGACCCAAAGCTCCAAGGGAAGCCAGTTTGTACAGTCAGTAATTGGTGCTTTAATGGTGTATGGTGAAAGGCTTAGGAGAGCAATATCTTGTACAGAAATACATGGGCAACATATGCCATCCTTGATGTTTTAGAGGATCCAGGAGACATGAAAGGATCTCGCTAATTCCCCTCAAATATGCAGTTGTTGGGAGACTGATAGAATTCCGGTTGTATTGCAATTTGGACAAATTCTAGAATCATTTGTTGGAAGGAGAACTATTCAAAGCAGGTTGATTTGTAGGTAATACTGTAAATAAGCTTAAGTCAAAGTTGTAAATAAAGAAAATGTTGTCTCTCCAATCAGGAAAAGGCTAAAATAATTTGTGGATGCTGAGAGAGACCATAGCCACTTTGTGGCAGTATCAGGGATGGAGAAGTATTTGGCTTACCAAATATGTTACAGGAATTGAATTGAGGTGCTGAGACTTTGTATTATGTGTGGTATAGTAGCTTACCCTGTTTTGAAAAGGTGCTTTGCCATATATTTTTTTCATAAATGAGTATGTTATATATCTGTCATCTGATGAAGATGTTATCAACATAAAGCTATATCCATGCTCCTGGAAAGAATGGTATACAGTTTAGATCTTGCCTACATTGTGTATGAAGGCAAAACTTCTGAGACACCATGTGAGCAACCAGGTAAAGACCTACCATATTGCTTTGCAGATGAGAATTCTTTTTTGTGGTACTTTTTTGTGGTTGAACCCAGGGCCTCATACTTGCATGCTTTGCAAGTGCTGTATCAGTGAGCTGCACCCTCAACCCATTTTTTTTTAATTTTTTGAAGCAGGGTCTCACTAGATTACAAAAACTGCCTCAGGTCTTGAACTTGCAATCCTCCTGCCCCTGCTTCCCAAGCCTCTGGGATAACATGCATGTGCCACTGTGACTGGCTGAGAAATTTACTAAAACACTTTTGAAATAAGCAATGGAATCTGGGTGCTACGACACATGACTGTAATCTGAGTGACTTGGAAAGAGGGGACAGGAATATGGTAAGTTTAAAGCCAGAGCCAGTCTGCACAACTTAGCAATACTTTGCCTCAAAGTCAAAAATAAGAAAGGGGTTTGGAGTTCATCTCAACAGTAGAGAACTTGCGAAGTAAGTCCTAAGCTCTGGCTTCAACCCCTAGTGCTGAAAAAAAAAATAAGACAACAAATAGAATATATTAACCAAATCAATAATAGCAAAGTATAGTCCATAATTTTAATAATATTGGGTAAAAAGTTCTTAACAGATAGGACTCCAGTATTAAGACTGCAAAAATGCACCAAGGGATGACACTTATTGCCTTAATGTTGTTAATCCTCAAATGGAGATCTCACTCAATTTTTCTGTGGTTGAAAATTTTATTACTCCTTTCACAAATTTTCAGTATAAGTCATTTTTTAAAAAATCTGAGTGCATTCAAAAAAGTGAAGCACAAAAGTCAATCATCTTTAATCATTCAAATTTGATGTCAATGCCAGGATGGATGCTTACCCAAACATAGAAAGAAAAAATGAAAAAGTTTCTTTTGGGGGCACAAGAAGGTAGGACTTCAAATATGTGCCCAAACTAAACAGACAGAGCAGGGCAAGGAAGCTAGCTGGGGGCTTTTATTGGGTTGGAGGTTGAGGCTGTTGTGAGGAATGCCATATTAAAGGGACTTGTATGGAGCGAATCTCCTTCCAATGCCAAAGGAAGCTTTCTTAATCAATAATTCTAAATAAATGTGAGATTGTATGATAAGAAATTGGAGTTAAGGCCAAAAGCAGACGGCAATCATGTATATATATATATATATATATATATATATATATATATATATATATGCTCAGCCAGGTGTGGTGGCAATTGCCTGTAGTACCAGCTACTCAGGGACCTGAGATAGGAGATCAGAACTGGCTTAGGTAATAGAGTAAGTCTTTATCTCTTAAAAGAAAAACAAAAAGAAAGAAAGAAAGGTTGTTAATACTCTTTGTATCACCAATAAGTCTTAATATATGACTCTCAAAAATATTTTAAAGTTCATTTATTATAATTATTATTATTGAAGATAATAACAAAGTTCACTACAAGAAAAGTTTCTATCTTAAACAGAACTGGAACTCAAGTACATATAGAAAAATATTACCAAGTAAATGATAGAGAAGACTTAGATGGGGAGGGTGGGGAGGGGAAGCATACAAGAGGGTAAGGGGGCACCTAGCCGGGATTTAGCTCAGTTGGTAGAGCACTGCGCTGCAGTCTCTGAGGTCCTGAGTTCAGTTCCCAGTACCACAAAAATGGGAGAAGGACCTGGCAATCCACTCCCAAGGCAATCCCGAAACAGTCAGCCATTGAAAACCGTATGAGGGTTGCTATGAGTTGGACACCGTCTCCACAGCACCTAACAACAAGAACAACAACAATATGAACAATGTACAACAAAATGCGTATATGGAAATGCCACAATGAAAAGCATGTCAGAATGAATCACATTAAGGTATACATTAAAAATGTCCAAAAAAATGATAATTTAAAAAAATCCATATTTATAAAGTGGTTCAAAATTTGTTGTAAATTCAAACTTCATTGTATCACAAGAACAGTGTGATGGATTGATGGTATGATTATGAAAAAAGCGGCTCTATGGAACATCAGGAGCAAACTTCTAATTTTACATATAAGAAAAAGGTTTCTGAACCTTAATTTCTTTTTCAAAAGAGAAGTTCAGTGAACTCTTTAAGACAAGTGCAAGTTAATATGTACAGGCAGAAATCTGGATGATTTAATAGAATTCTTGTATTCAGGCAATTTAAGGTCAAATAGAGAAAGCACATTGAAAAAAATAATAAAACAAAAAAGCCATGTTTTCAAATGGAAAGTAAAATGATGAAGCTGTGAACAAGTGGTATTTGAGTAGAAAAGAGAACTCTTTATTCACCAACATGGTAAGGACATGCTTCTTAGAGAAATACCTAGAATATACATTAAAAATGTATAGCAGCATCCATATCATGACATTTACATTCTTTAAGGTAGGGCTGGGATTTAGCTCAGTTGATAGAGCACCACTCTGCAGTCTCTGAGGTCCCGAGTTTGATTCCCAGCCCTGTAAAAATGGGAGAAGGACATGGCAATCCACTCCCAAGGCAATCCAGAAATGATCAGCCATTGAAAACCCTATGAGGGTCACTATGAGTCAGACATGACTCAACGGCACCTAACAACAACAACATTCTTTAAGAGTACAAAAGTTGTGAACAAAACAGCTGAGTAAAATAACTTAAGGATGGAAGTGTTTATTTTGGCTCGTAGTTTTAGAGGTGTCTGTCCATCATGGTGGGGAGAGTAGGGCATAGCAGAGCAATTCACATCAGAGCATCAGGAAGCAGAGAGAGAGAGAGAAACAGGAAGGGGCCAGGAACAAGATAACCTCAAGGACCCACCCCTAGTGAACTACTTCCCTCTGGTAGGCTCTACATCCCTAAGTTTCCACAACATTCCCAAATACTACCACCATCTGGAACCTACGCTTTTACACTTGAGCCTATGTGGGACACTTAATATTCATACATAATAGGTATAAGTAGATTTTCATTCTCAATATGAAAAAAGGGAAGATGATGAAGTATTTCGCAAGCATGCAGTACAAACCTCAGTTCTTATTGTTCTTCAGTTTACCCCTTGTCTCTGAAATTCTTCTATAGAATTGCCAGTCATAAATGAAAGTTAGTTTCAATCTTCTATGTTATACTCACATGGTAATACCGTTGTTCTGTTTATTGAAATCTAGTTACACTTAAAAAAACTCAGAAAATATTAAGTTAATCTCTATGTTTTTTAAAATATATAAGCTGTGCTTAATTTCTTGCATTTGCATAAGAGGAGTATTAAATTTAACATGATTTAATATTTAAAACATGTTCCATGGATGTTTGTATGAACCAACATTGTTTCCAAAACAAAAGAAAAATATTTATATTACTTATATGTTGCATGAGCCAAACACAACTCATAAAGTAACCAAAAATGTTGAATTTACTTATTTCACCCATTTTATTTACCCAAGGAGCACATAGGGAAGTATGAACTGAAATTATGAACTTCCTCTATAAATTATTGCTAAGTTTTTGAGGAAAATTTCTCAGTGTTAGAATTTTGTCTCCCTATAAGGCCTTCCTAGCTTGTATCTTTTTCTTATTTAATTCAGTAATGAAGTAAAAATAATAATAAATTTAGAAATAATTTCAAAGGCATTTATTTATTACATTTGACATGCAAAAACTGAAAATGAGCTGGAGAACAAGGCAGTTATGGTCTCTTTTTCTAATCCACACGACACAAAAACAAAATTAAACGCTTCTCATTCATAAAAACAAATGAAAGTTTTCTTTCCCTATAAATTAAAACTGACTCGAATTGTACCTGAGTTTTCTTACTAAGCTTAGGTTTTCCAAAATTTCAATTTTTCTTAAAATTTATAAAGATGTGATAAAATTCTGAGCTAGAGAAAACCTAAACTAAAGAATACAGTTTTGAACCCAAGGAAAAGTTATTAGCACACAAATACTAATTCAGTAGCTGTAAGTAAATTACTTATTCCTGAATACGGACTTTTTGAACATGTCCTAAATGTATTCTAAATACATTTTTCCAGAAGGAATATCTAAACTTCAGCATGCAACCATGAAAGATCAGCTACCAATTTGCATTAGTTATCCAGTGTTCCATTGTAAAATGCCATATATATTCTCTATTCTAATCTGTACTCTCTCAGTTTTAGGGGACTACAACATCAGATGTAGATTGGAATTGCAGGCAGATTGCAATCCAATCCACCTCTGATGTTGTGTCATTCTAAAATTACTGAGAAAGAGGGTGTGGATTAGATTAGAGAACATACAGTAATCCTCCAAAACTTTCTGTCTTAAAAGAGGAAACCATTATTTTTTATAGTTTTAATCTTTTTTGGGGGGGAGGTTGAATCCATAGCATTGTACATGCTAGGCAAGTGCTCCAACACTGAGATACACCCCCAACCATTTTAAATTTTTTATCTTGAGACAAGATCTTGCTAAATTCATTGGCTATTTCTGAGTTTAAACTGTGATCCTCCTGCTCCAGTGTCTGGAATGGCTGGCATTACAGATGTGTCCCATAGCATGCTGCTAAACCTTTATTATTTTACAGTTTCTCTGAAAACATTAGATAACTTCTCTGCATTTGGATCCAGTGTGCCTTTCTGAGTGTCACTTACTTAAATGTCTCATGAGATTATGTTCAATTTGGTGTCTGTGATACTATTCATGTAAATACTCAACTGGGAATAAGAAATAAGCTCTCAAACTCCATGTGTTTGTTAGCAAGCTTCAAAAAATCTGCTTTCAAATTCATTTCTTCATGTTTCTATAGGACACTTGCAGCATGCAAGCTAGTTTCCTATAGTGTGACCAATTAGAAGCCAAAGACTCTTTTATAGTTTAATGTCAAATGCCTGCAGCCACACTACTGTGATATATGATCTTGTCAGATCTCAGAAGCTAAGCAAGGTCAGGTTTGGTTAGTACTTGGATGGGAGACCACCTGGGAACACCAGGTGCTGTAAGCTTGGGAGAAGCACAGGGCAACCCACTCCAAAAAACAATCTGCCATTGAAAACCCTATGAATAGAGAAGCAGGAACAATACTGTTTCTCCTGTTGTACCTAGGGTTGCTATGAGTCAGATACTGACTGAACAACACCAAACAACAGCTTCAAATGCAACATACCATCATCTCTCCCATATTCCAGTCATTAGACTCAAGTCAATTAGGTCAGAGATGTCACAGATTCTTGACTCAGTCCTGTGTCCCTGTTAAGAAGAATTTAACAGTGCACATGTAATGTGTGGAGATATGGAAAGCAATAGGCATCAGTGAAGAACGCTTTATTGAAACCAAAGTAAAAGAGGAGTAAAGTGGTTGAGTAAAATTGTTGCCACCTGAACAGCCACACATGTGGATGCTCAAGAGAAATTTTCTGTTTTAGGTGGTGGCCTCAGCTTTTTTTTAATGGTCTTCTTAAGGAAGTTGTTGCTTTGACTGGCCTGAAGATATGAAATGAAGTCAAATTGAAAGTAACTTTTTACAATTATATTAGCAGGTTCTCTGCTTCCCAGTGTCTTAGTTCTGTGGTGGAGTTCAAAGAACTTTCATTCTACTCTTGCAGGAGTTAATACCTGTGGTTTAGTTTTATATGGATGAAAAAAATAATTTGAGTAAATTGTTAGTCACTGTTGCCTTTATTCAGTGCTGCTCATATCTAACTGCACTGAACATAGCCCATATTTAAAGAAAGGTATTACACACACATGTATACATAAATACAAGTAATGTATATATATACATTACTTGTATTTATGTATATATAAATTATGTATATATAAATATAGTAAAGGCTCCTTCACTATGGTTTCTTAAGTACAACTTTTAAGATGCAGTTTCATTATAAGACATTTCTATTCCAAAAGAAGAAAATGGGAGATTAACAGTGTCTAAGATTTGTTACAGGCTGAGATTTAGCTGAGTAGGTAGAACACCACTCTGCAGTCTCTGAAGTTCCCTGTTAAATTCCCAGCACTGCAAAATGGGAAAAAGACATTTCAATCCACTCCTGAGGCAATCCTGAGACAATCAGCCATTGAAAACCCTATGAGGGTTGCTATGAGTATTACATGACTTGATGGCACCTAACTAACAACAACAAGATTTGTTAGAATCAGTTTTGGTGAAAGACACAAACATAGACTTTTTTTTTTTTTCAACACTGAAGTTGAACCCAGAGCCTCACATATTCTTTTGCAGACAGTTTACTGCCAAACAGCACCTCCAGCCCATTTTACATTTTATTTTGAGAGTATCTCCCTAAATTACAGACTGCCTCTGGCCTCAAACTTGCAATGTTCTTGCATCTACCTCCCAGTTTGCTGGGATTCTAGACATGTGCAACTGTGCCAGGCACAAACATGGAAATAAAAAAGAGGCATAGTAGGCTCCATTAACCATAAATGCAGCACAACAGTCAGGAGGGAGAGGGATCAAGGGATCTAGTGGGCTAGAGACTTACAGTGTTTCTGTGGGAAGGAAGAGGACAGGTGAGGTTTAGTACTGGCCAGTTTAAATGATTACTGTAGTTTCTATATTATGTGGCTGGGATTTAGCTCAGTTGGTAGAGCACTGCGCTGCAGTATCTGAGGTCCTGAGATCAATTCCCAGCACCACAAAAATGGGAGAAGGGCCTGGAAATCCACTCATAAGGCAATCCCAAAACAGCCACTGAAAACCCTATGAGGGTCGCTGTGAGTCGGATACCGACTCCAGGACACCTAACAATAACTATATTATGTGCTGATTAGGCAAGAGGATAATGAACCAGAGTACAAAAGAGCTCTAAAGGAGGTACTTAGAGATATGGGGTCTAAATTGACTGTTTTGCATTTGAAAGATGTGCTCAGTTGGGAGTTCCTTATTATTTTTAGTTATTGTCTAATCCTAAGAGAGACATTCCTCCAGGCTCAGTAAGATCCCAGACAGCAAAGCATCAGAACACTGAAAATAATAATAATAATAACAATAATAACAACAATAACATGATCAATTTAGAGACAAAGTCACTGATCCATAGCAATTGAGAACTTCAGTTTGGTGGACATATGATCTTCCTTGATTCATTTTTAATGCTTTAGAATAATATTTCATTTTTCTTGGCTTTGTCCTCTGTGGTCTTCATTCTGACCCCTGAGTTATCTTTCCTTTTTTGTGAAAAGTAGCACATATTTTCAATTCTCTCTACCTCAATATTGTCAACAGTGGTAGGAATTAGTAAATTTCAGGCAGGTTCATGGAAGTGGGGTTTGGAAATAGGGAACCACTCAGGGAAGGTAGTCACCAAGCAATCAATTAGGTCACCTAAGTTTTGTTCAGGCTGGGATTTAGCTCAGTAGGTAGAGCAATGCACTGCAGTCTCTGAGGTCCCGAGTTCGATTCCCAGCACCGCAAAAATGGGAGAAGGGCCTGGCAATCCACTCCCAAGGCAATCCCAAAACAGTCAGCCATTGAAAACCCTGTGAGGGTCGCTATGAGTCGGATACCGACTTGACGGCACCTAACAACAACAACAACAAGTTTTGTTCAGACCACATGAGTTTTGTTGCCCTAAGTCTCATTCTTCAAAGAAATAGCTATTGATTTGCTCAGCAGTCATTCTTTTTTTTTTTTTTTCTTTATTGGAAATTTTTAATGTATACCTTAATGTGATTCATTCTGACATGCTTTTCATTGTGACATTTCCATTCATGCATTTTGATGAACATTACTCATATAGGTTACCATGTACCCTCCCCTATGCTTCCTCCCCACCCTCCCTCCCCATCTAAGTTTTCTCTAACTTTTACTTGATAATATTTTTCTATATGTCCTTGGGTTCCAGCTCTGTTTAAGATAGAAACTTTTCCTGTAGTGGTCTTTGTTTTTATCTTGTTAGAACAATTACATGCATTTTCTAGACCATTTAAATTGACACCATTCTTATCATTTGATTCCCCCCCCTTTTATTTTGATCCGAACTTTGACTAGGATTTTTCCTTCTTATAATATTAAATCAGCTCCCACATATGAGTGAGAACATGTGGTGCTTCTCTTTCTGAGCTTGTGTTCATTCACTTAAAATAATTTTCTCTAATTCCATCCATTTTGCTGCGAATGACCTTATTTCATTTTTCTTGATTGTTGAGTAGTATTCCATTGTGTATGTATATATGTATGTATATATATATATATATATATCATAGTTTTTTATCCATTCTTCTGTTGAAGGGCACTTTGGTTGATTCCATATCCTTGCTACTATGAAAAGTGCTTCATTGAACATGGAGATGCAGGTGTCTCTGTGGTATGATGACCCATCTCCCTTTGGGTAAATTCCCAATAGTGTTATAGCTGGGTCATATGGTAGATCTATTTTTAGTTTTTTAAGATACCTCCATATTGATTTCCACAGTGGTTGGACCAATTTACAACTCCACCAACAATGTAAGAGTGTTCCCTTTTCCCTGCGCCCTCACCAGCATTTGTTGTTGTTTGTTTTATTGATCTTGGCCATTCTTACTAATGTAACATGAAATCTCAGAGTTGTTTTGATTTGCATTTCCCTAATGGCTAGGGATGTTGAGCATTTTTTCATGTGTTTCATGGCTTTACGGACCTCTTCATTTGAGAACTGTCTACTCAGTTTCTTTGCCTATTTGTGTATTGGGTTGTTTATTTTGGGGGGGGAGTTTTTTTCCTTAAGTTCTTTATAAATTCTAGTAATTAGCCCTTTATCTGATGTATAAAATGTGAAGATTTTTTCCCATTCCGTGGGGGTTTCCTTGACTCTGTTAATTGTTTCTTTTGCTATGCAGAAGCTTTTTAATTTCATGTAATCCCATTTATCTATTCCTGTTGCAATTTCTTGAGCAATTGGAGTCCTATTAAGGAAATACTTTCCTATGCCTATGTGATGGAGTGAATTGCCTATCTTGCCTTTTATAAGTTTTAAAGTTTCTGGTTTTATGTTGAGATCCTTTATCCATTTTGAGTTAACTTTCGTGTATATTGAGAGATGGGGTCAGCTTTCATTTTTCTGAAGCAGTTAATCTTCTAAGAGAAACAAGTTCCATGACTTGGTGAGCAGTTACTTAGTTAATCAATCTGTAGATAGAAACAATAGAAGCAACTGCCCTTTAACTCTTCTGGGCTAACATACAGGTATGCTCTATATGAAGACCAATCTACTAAAACTAGCTTAAAAAGTCCAGCCCAAAGAAACACATGTAAAAACTTCAAAGCAACAGACCCCCTAGGGCTTCCCAGTCAGGAACCCCCTCTATCCTTCCAGAGGCTTTTTCTGTCTTCTCAATAAACTTTCCTTGCTCTTGCTTGCCTTGGCTATCTGTGTATTTATTCCTGGGTCTGTGGAACCAGGGCCCTGTGCCCAGCACCCAAGGAGAAACTCTGGTTTCAGTAGTGTTTGGGGATCCTATGTTATCTCTATGCTACTTAATCCAAGGGTTGACATTAGCTGCATATTTAACTACTAAAAGAACGTTGTGTATTTTTTTCTAACTCTTTATTTATGTGTGTGAATGTGTTTGTTCATTCCACTAAACAAAAGTCATATTAGGTAGTTAGCCTAAGCATTAGCAGGCCAGTAGGAGGAAAAGGGGATTGAAAATGGCTCCTCCTATTCTAGCCATGATGAATGAAGCCACAGCCATGTGCATCTGAGAACATTGGAAGGAGATTTTCTAATGGGTCTCATACTCTAATCTAAGCCATTGAGCCATTTACTACACAAGGGCCCTAAGCTCATATCACACCAGGTGCCCAGATCGGGGTGCCCAGGCCTGATGTCACACTGGAAGTGCCCTAGTTTGAGTAAAACTGGAGGGAGTATGTGCCTGTTCTCCCTTCTCTCTTCCATTCCTCTCTCTTCTCTTCCTTTTTCTCTGCACTTCATTGTCTGCTCTTTCCTCTCTCCAGCAACCACATGCTTACCTTTCTCTTCCCTTGTGCTGGCCATCTTCTCTGTCTATGCAAGGCACTGGGCTGGGGTTTAGCTAAGCCGATAGAGTGCTGCTCAGCACTCTCTGAGGCCATGAGTTCAATCCCCAGTACCATAAAAACAGGAGAAGGACCTGGCAAACCATTCTTGAAACAATCCCCAATCCGCCATTAAAAACCCTATGAATAGCAGAGAAGCACTGATGTAGTGCTGGGCATGACACAATGTTAGGGAGTGTTTCATTCTGTTGTACATAGGGTTGCTATGAGTTGCAAAAAATCCAAGGCATGTTTTCCTTCTAAAAGCCTGCTTAACTCTTCTCTTCTCTCTGCCTTTTTTACCCTCCCTTTGGAAATAGAAATATTGTTACACTAAGACACTCAAGGAACAGAGTTTCCTAGTTTCCTTTCCAGGTTTACCTAACCTTCTCCAGGTACCTCAGTTTTCCCTATAATTATTCCTTAAAAATATACTATTTTTAGTAAATCTTATCTATACTCCATAATAGTTTGCTGCCATAGCACTGTGGCATCCGATCCTGTTAGATCTTGGAAGCTAAGCAGGGTCGGACCTGGTTAGTACTTAAATGGGAGACCACCTGGGAACACTGTAGCCTTGGGAGAAGGACCCAGCAAACCATTCCCAAAAATCAGTCCATCATTGAAAACCCTATGATTAGCAGAGAATAACTGACAATAGTATTTCGCCTGTTATACACAGGATTGCTATGAGTTGGGTATTGACTCCATGGCACCTAACAACAACAGCAACAATACTCCCAAATATAACTTCTGTGTTAGGTATACATTCTTTTATATGCCAAATATAAGGACCAAGATTTTGCCACCAGATATCTGTAACCATGCTTTGGACTATTCTTCCCATACATCTCTCTGATAACAGTCATACCTAGAAATATCTTGTAGAGAAGCACTCCTTTGTTTTGGAATCCTGCTGAAAAGCCTAGGGAAAATGTTCTTGAACTTATTGATTTTGAGCTGATTAAGAATATGCTGGGCTGGTATCTAGCTCAGCTGGTAGAGTGCTGCTCTGCAGTCTCTGAGGTCCCAAGTTCAATTCCCAGCACCACAAAAATGGGAGAAAGGCCTGGCAATCCACTCCCAATGCAATCCTGAAATAGTCAGCCATTGAAAACCCTATGAGGGTCACTATGAGTCAGATACCCACTTGACGGCACCTAACAACAACAAGAAGACGCTGGATGCACACTTTTCCTTTCTTTTAAGGGACACTTGTTACTAAATATGTTGAGGCATCACTTTTAATATTTCTCAAGACTTAAAAATTTTGTAATTATACATTGTTGTTGTTACGTGCCGTTGAGTCATATCCAACTCATAGCAACCCTCATAGGGTTTTCAATGGCTGATTGTTTTGGGATTGCCTCAGGAGTGGATTGCCACATCCTTCTCCCTTTTTCACAGTTCTGGGAATCTAACCCGGGACCTCAGAGACCACAGAGCAGTGCTCTACCAAGTGAACTAAATCCCTGCCCAATTATACATTATACATTACCTTTATCTTTTGAACAAATTCTCCTGGCAGTGCATTGGATTATATAGTTGATGGAACTCTGTTTTGTTTGTTTGTTTGTGTTTAGTGTTATTGATCATCTCCAAAGGGTGAGAAATTATGAAACAACCAAGTCTTGATTTCTTTCTGTTTAATAGCCATTTCCATGTGTCTCTCTCCACTTAAATTTTACTATAGAAGCTGAAAGAAACAAATGGTACCTTCAATAATTTTCTTAGAAATTTTCTTAGCTGGATCATTCCCTTTGTTAGATATATTCAAAACGTTCCACATAATTGCAGGCAATAAAGTTGCTAAATTTCAGCTACTACCTAACAACATCTATTTTCACTTCCTTTTGAGGCTTTACTGAGAACATTCCTAAAGTCTAACTTCCTTCTAATAATTTGCTTAGTGTAATTTAACCTTTGCCTCTTAAGTTGTTCAAAATTCTCCAGCCTCTGTCAGCTTGCTGATTCCAAAGTTATTCCTATATTTTAGGAATTTGTTCTAACAGTACCCTTCTTCTGGAACATATGGCTATATTAGTTATCCATTGGTGTGTAGTAACTTACGCCATAGTTGTTGTTGTTGTTGTTAGGTGCCATCGAGTCAAGTCCGACTCATAGCAACCCTATGTACAGCAGATCGAAACACTTCCGATTCTGTGCCAGGCAAACCATCTTATTTATGTTTAAGCCAATTGTTGCAGACACTGTGTCAATCCATCTGGTGGAGGGTTTTCCTCTTTTCTGTTGACCTGCCACTCTTCCAAACATGATGTCCTTCTCCAGGGATTGTTCATTCCTGACTACATGTCCGAAATATGTAAGACACAGTTTGGCCATTTTTGCTTCCAAGGAGCACTCTGGTTGTACCTTTTCTAGGACAGATCTGCTGGTTCTTTTGGCAGTCCATGGTATATTCAATAGACGTCTCCAGCACCACAATTCAAAAGCATCAATTCTTTTTCTGTCTCTCTTGTTCAATGTCCAGCTTTCACAACAATATGATGCCACTGAAAATACCATGGCATGAGTCAGACGCACCTTCATCTTCAATGTGACATCTTTGCTTTTCAATACTCTAAAGAGGTCTTTTGCCACAGCTTTTCCTAGAGCAATGCGTCTTTGGATTTCTTGACTGATGCTTCCACAGGTGTTGATTATAGAGCCAAGCAAAGTAAAATCTTGGACAACCTCAATCTTTTCTCCATTTAATGTGAAGTTGCGTGCTGACCCAGTGGTAAGGATTTTTGTTTTGTTGATGTTTAGTCATAACCCATATTGAAGGCTATGATCTTTGATCTTCATCAGTAAATGTTTTAAATCCTCTTCATTTTCAGCAAGAAAAGTGGTGTCATCTGCATAATGCATGTTGTTAATGAGTCTTCCTCCAATCTTGATGCCGCGTTCTTCCTCATAAAGTCCAGCTTCTCGGATTATTTGTTCAGCGTATAAATTGAAGAGATAGGGTGAAAGTATACAGCCCTGATGCACACCTTTCTCAACTTTAAACCACTCAGTGTTTCCTTGTTCTATTCGAACAACTGCCTCCTCGTTCATGTACAGATTTCTCATGAGCACAATTAGGTGTTCTGGTATTCCCATTTTCCGAAGTGTTATCCATAATTTGTTGTGATCCACACAATCAAATGCTTTTGTGTAGTCAATAAAACATAGATAGACATCTTTTTGATATTCTCTGCTTTCAGCTAATATCCACCTGACATCAGCAATGATGTCCCTAGTTCCCCGTCCTCTTCTGAATCCCGCTTGATTTTCCGGTAATTCCCTGTCTATGTATTGCTGCATTCCCTTCTGAATGATCTTTAGTAGAATTTTCCTGGTGTGTGATATTAATGATATTGTCGGATAGTTTGCACA
>VMDO01024501.1:14898-29774 GCA_007922755.1 Pedetes capensis
TATGGATCTCTTCCAGTCAGTTGGCCAAGTAGCTGTTTTCCAAATCTGTTGGCATAAACATGTTAACACCTCCAGTGCTGCATCTGTTTGTTGAAACATCTCTATTGGTATCCCATCAATTCCTGGAGCTTTGTGTTTCGCCAGTTCTTTCAAGGCAGCTTCCACTTCATCCTTCAACACCATTGGTTCCTCTTCATATATAACCTCTTGGAATGGTTGGTCATCTACCAATTCTTTCTTGTATAATGACTCTGTGTATTCTTCCCATATTCTTTTGATGTTTCCTGCATCATTTAATATTTTCCCTGTAGAATCTTTCACTACTGCCACTCGAGGCTTGAATTTTTTCTTCACTTCCTTGAGCTTGAGAAACACAGAGCGTGTTCTTCCTTTTTGGTTTTCTGCCTCCAGCTCCTTGCACATGTCATTATAATATTTGTTTTTGTCTTCTCGAGCTGCCTTCTGAAATCTTCTGTTTAGTTCCTTAACTTCATCATGTCTTCCTTTTCCTTTGGCTGCTCGACGTTCAAGGGCAAGGTCCAGTGTCTCTTTGGACATGTAATTTGGTCTTTTCTTTTTTTCTTGTCTTTTTAAGAAATTTTTACTTCCTTCATGAATGATATCTTTTATGTCATGCCACAACTCTTCTGGTCTCCTGTCATTTGTGTCTAATGCATTAAAACTATTATTGAGGTGGTCTCTGAGCTCAGGTGGGATATACTCAAGGTCATACCGTGGCTCTCGTATACTTGTTCTAATTTTCTTCAGCTTCAGTTTGAACTTGCATATGAGTAGTTGATGGTCTGATCCACAGTCAGCACCTGGTCTTGTTTTGACATTTGTACAGAGCTTTTCCATCGTCTCTTTGCACATATGTAGTCAATTTGATTTCTGTATGTTCCATCTGGTGAAGTCCATGTGTATAGTCTCCGTTTATGATGTTGAAAAAATGTATTTGCAATGAAAAGGTCATTGTTCCGACAAAATTCTATCCTGCAATCTCCAGCTTCATTTCTGTCACCAAGACCATATTTTCCAACTACTGGGCCTTCTTCTTTGTTTCCAACCTTTGCATTCCAGTCACCAGTGATTATCAGTTTGTCTTGATTGCATGTTTGATGTATTTCAGATTGCAGAAGCTGATAGAAGTCTTCCCTTTCTTCATTTGTGGCCTTGGTGGTGGGTGCATAAATTTGAATAATAGTCATATTCACTGGCCTTCCTTGTAGGCGTATGGATATTATTCTATATCTGACAACATTGTATTTCATGAGAGATCTTGAAATGTCTTTTTTGATGATGAATGCAACCCCATTTCTCTTTAGTTTATCATTCCCAGCATAGTAGACCATATGACTGTCTGACTCAAAATGGCCTATGCTGGTCCATTTTAGCTCACTGATGCCTAGAATGTCAATGTTTATGCGATCCATTTCTTTTAACAATTTCTAACTTGCCTAGATTCATACTATGTACATTCCATGTTCCAATTATTAATGGATGTTTACAGTTGTTTCTCCTCATTTTGAGTCGTATCACATCATCACGTTGAGCACCCTGGGGTTTTACTCCATTTCTCTCATCACCTTATACTCTACTTGGAGGAGGCAACTCTTCCCCAGTAGTCTTTCGAGTGCCTTCCAACCTGGGCGCCTCATTTTCCGGCACTATATCTGACAGTGTTTCTTTGCTATCCATAGGTTTTTCAATGGCTAGTTGTTTCAGGTGTGGCTCGCCAGGTCCTACTCCCTAGTCTGTCTTAGTCTGGAAGCTCAGCTGAAAACCTGTCCACCTTGGGTAACCTTGCTCATGTCTAAGGTTACATTGGCAGAGCTCTCAGCCTCATCGCAACACGCAAGCCCCCACGGCAAACTGACAGACATGTGGGGGCTCTGATGGTAAAATAATTAATACGAGGATGCATATATAGCATAAGAAAAAGAGAAGGAGTATAGAAAGAGGGAAGAGAGTAAAACAAGGAAGGAAGCAAATAAAAATTAAAAAAAAAAAAAACCTCACGCATACACGCTCCCACCCACGTATAAAATCGCTTATAGTCAGGTGCGGTGGTATACACCTGCATTCCCAGCAGCTTGGGGGCGAAGGCAGGAGGCTTGCAAGCCCAAGATCACAGGCATCCTGCGCAACCCAGAGAGACCCTGTGTCAAAAAGTAAAAATATGGGCTGGGGGCGAAGCGTGGAGGTCCAACACCTACAAAGCGAATAGGCGCAAGACCCTGGTTTCATACTCCCGTACAAAACAACAAAATCAAAAAACAACAACAAAAAAAAAACCAAACCAAAACAAAACAAACAAAAACCCCATGAAACAAACAAACAAACAAAAATCAAAACAAAAACAAAACAAAACCATGCATACACGCTCATACACACTTATTAAACACTTCTAGTCATGTGCGGTGGTGCACGCCTGCAATCCTAGCGGCTTGGGGGGCGGAGACAGGAGTACCACAAGCCCGAGACCAGAGGCAGTCTGTGCAACCCAGCAAGCCCCTGTCTCAAAAAGTAAAAAATATGGGCTGGGGGCGCAGCGCGGCTTTCCGCCCACTTGGGAGACCACTTGGGAGAACCATATCCTCTTGTGGGTGGGATGATATTCAACCCCCCCCAGAGAGAGTCTGTAGTAGGTCTGCCATGCACAGCAATTGCGGTAGAAACTGTTCTTATTGTACCTAATTGTCCCTCAAGACTCTGCCAGAAAGGAGCACTCTGTCCGCGTGGTGCTCAGCCTCCTCCGCAGACCTCAACTTTCTCCACAGTGCAGTGGGATGACTTAGTATCCCCTCTGGTGTGTCTGGGGTCCAGGCATATGTGTGCCCGTATGTCTGTGGACATTGCGTCTGCATGACTGTCCCGCCACAACAGGAGAGAGGGAGCCGCGTTTCAGCTCTGGATGTGTACTGCTGGCACTGGTTTCCCACCGCCACAACAGGAGGGAGGGTGCGATTCCGTGCTGACTCACCAGAAAACTTGCAGTTTGTGTCCCGCGGGCAGGGACAGTGTGATATCAAGGTTGCATGCTGTGTTGGGTCCGGCTTCCCTGGGTGTGTGGGCAAAGTCCCCTCCGAGTCTCCAGGATTCTATCCTGCCATCTTGTCCTGTGCTGTAGTCGCGCTCGGAACTTCTCCGCCAGCGGTGAACTGCTCCGCTAGTTTCCACCGAAAAGGAGCTCCCCGGCCGCGCGACTTAGCCGCCTCCACAAGCCCCCGAACTCTCCGCAGCACAGTGGGGTGATTTAGGCTCTCCTCTGATGTGTTTGGGATCCGGGCATATGTGTGCCCAATTTTCTGTGGAGTTCGAGACCGTAGGCCTAGGATCTGCAGTCTGTGTCCCGCAGGTGTGGTAAGAGTGTGCTGCCAAGGTTGCACTCCATGTTGGGTCCGGGCCGTGGGTGCGTGTGCGCGAAATCCCCTCCAAGTCTCTGGGATTCTATCCTCTGTCTGTGTGATGGCAAAATGGCAGCGTCCTGCTGCTGGCCACTGTGTAGCTCCTCTGAAGCCTAATCCTTGATTTCAGTGCACACCTAGTTTCATTCTCTATTTCTCAAACTAAATTATCTCTGTTTCTATTTATTCAATTGGCTTTTTTAAACCCCTAATCGAGGCTTCTTATTGCTCCAGAACAGAAGGTGTGTGTTATCTGTCCGCCATCTTGACTCCGCCCACTCCATAGTTAGTAGCTTACAAAATTATATATTCAATATCTCATAGTTTCTGTGGTCAGGAATCTGGAGTCTGGGTATAAGGTACTAGGATACCTGGGATTCAAGCTTTCTTATATGACTGTTGTTGCTGTTAGGTGCCATCAGGTCAGTATCCGACTCATAGCGACCCTTATAGGGTTTTCAATGGCTGAGTGCTTCGGGATTGCCTTGGGAGTGGATTGCCAGGCCCTTCTCCCATTTTTTTGGTGCTGGGAATTTAACTCGGAACCTCAGAGACTGCAGCGCAGCGCTCTACCAACTGAGCTAAATCCCAGCCTTCTTATATGACTGCAGTCAAGTAATTGATGGAGTCATCAAAAGTGTCAACTAGAGAAAAAGGGCCTTTCTCCAATTCTCAAAGTTAAGATCCATTCTAAGTTCATTCAGATGTACCTCTACACAGGGTTTCCTCATGATATATCAATTGGCTTTCCTAGAACAAACAATAAAAGGGAAACAAAAAACAATTCAAAAAGTTGCCATGGTTTTTGCAATCATATACCAGCAGTGGCATCCAATTGCTTCTCTCCCAGTCTATTTGTTGATTTTACTCAATAAACCTAACCCAATGAAGAGCATTATATATGCACATGAATAATAGGAATCAGGGACCACCTTAGAGATAAGCAACAAATAAAAATGTTGCTAGTGAGATAAAATGCAGATCTGGGCCCTATCTGGAATAAAGTGTACCAGAATATTTATAAGGAGCAATTTTAGAACCTCTATGCACATCAGAAACTGCCATTTAAGTGGACATTTCCATATTTGTTAATGTGGAAATGCAAGGTAATTGCTTCTTCAGTCACCTCCCAATGAAAAGGAGGAGGGTAAATCAGAAGAAAAGATTAGGACTTGCAGCTGCTACTGCCACTTGACTGGTGTCAATAGCAGTAATTAAATAAGAAATGTGATCTCACAGCCCTCATTAAAAGGACAGAGATTATAGAAGTCAAACATTTTGCATCTAACTCTCAACAGGAAATCTTTTTCATTATTATTTTTATGTTTGAGAGAGGATCCAGTTAACATAAAAAAAAGAGACAGATTGGGTAAAACTATGCAGGGAATTCAACTGGGCAGTTGTTAAATATGTGTGTCATGTAGGGATGATGAGTGACGGAAAAAAAAAAAAGGAAATGGGGTCCCTAACATTTTGGTCCACAGTGTCAGTTTATCAGTTAAGACTTACTTAATCTCTGGGCCAGGTGCAGTGGTGCATGCCTGTAATCTGTAATCCCAGAATTTTGGGAGGCAGAGGCAGGAGAATCACAAATTCATGACCAGAGGCAGTCTCAAAAAGAAAAAAAAAAATGTGCTGGGGTTGCAGCTCAGTGGTACAGTACTTGCAAAGCATGCAAGCGCAAGTCCCTGGGTTCAACCCCCAGTACCACAAAAAAAAAAAAAAAATACTTAATTTCAACAAGAAGTAAGAACTTCTTAATTTCCACCAGAATTGGTTGAACTTTCTATATCTGGAGAGATACAAAAGTAGTGATTTCTACTCTCCAATATATTCTGGTGCTCAGTAAATTTAAGATGATTTCTCCAAGCTAAAACTACCTGTTAAAATTGTATAGTGTGGTATAGGACACTGTGGAATATGGTCAGTACAGAGTTTTATTGGTTAGTGTAATATTTTGGTAAAAGCAATGTTCTGTTTGGGAAAAGGCAGATAGTGCTTTAAATTCTGACTTTGCTATTTAATTCAATCTGTGAGTTTTAAAATCTTTTATGATTTGAGTATAAAATGTCCTCCAAAGGCCATGTGTTTGGGCCCACATTCTGGCACTCCCCTGAGAGGCTATGGAACTTCGGAAAGTAGGGCATAGCTTGCAGAGGTGGGTTACTGGGAATGTGTTTGGAGGATTTGCCTAGACCTCTGCTTCTGGTAAAAGTTCTCTGCTACTGATCACCATGAAGTGAGGTCCTTGGCCACAGCCCCTGCCACCTGCCCTGCCTTTATGTACTGAAATCCTCTTAACTGTGAGTCCCAATAAATTTTTCCTGACATAAATTGAGTCTGTCAGTTATTTTGCCACAGGGACACAGAAACCGACTAACACAATGTCTTTCTTATTAGATGAATTTGGGAATTAAAGGGGGAAACAAATATTGAGTCCCCAAAAAGAGCATGCTAAAGAGAATACCTTTTTTAAATTATGGTTTGACTGCCTACCTTGTTAATGAAGAACTGTTTATCTTGCCACTCCTCTCCAGATGCCAGATTTTTATTAAATTGTCCTTTAATTTCAATCATTTTAACTGTATGTAAAAACAATTCAGGTTTTTTTTTTTTTTTTTTTTTTTTTTTGCGGTACTGGGTGTTGAACCCAGGGCCTCCAGCCTGCGTGCTCTGCAAGTACTGGACCATTAAGCTGCACCATCAGTCCATGTTTTTTACTTTTTTGAGACAGGGTCTCACTAAATTACGCAGACTGCCTCTGGTCTCGAACTTGCGATCCTCCTGCCTCCGCCTCCCAAGCTGCTGGGATTACAGGCATGCACCACCACAACTGCCCGGCATGAGAGTTTTCATTTAATGTATTTCATGGACATTTCTAAAGAAAACAGAATGCTAAGTCTAAAGAATTTTAAGTCAGATAGGATTATCCATAGATTAATTTCTACAGAAGTTATAAATTGGTGAGTATAACTGGTGTGCATTATTGGCACTGAAAAAAAATTGTAAGTCTTTGGTCATGGAGCATGTCACCTGAAATAAAAGCAAGCACCCACAGATGAGTAAGTCCAAGCATGTAGTATATATTCATATATACATTTGTTGAATTATATTTTAAGTTGAATATAACTTTAAATTTTAATTTATTTTAGATCTTAAATGGATAAATGCTAACATGAAAATGTGGTTTGAGGAAGATTTTTATAGTAATTTTGAATATAATGAATTTGATACTGAAAAAGGGCAGGAGAAAATGGAAAGTGGACATATGAATAACTGAAAAAAGACTACATGTAATAGACTCCCTCTATTAAATCAGTGAGTGGTTCATATCACGTTAGTTACAACTGATCTAAAGAATAACTCATATAATGCATGAATCTAAATCAGTAACCATACTCATATGTGTCATTTTAATAAGTGCATCCCGCCCTCTGTAAGTGTCGTTTCTGCATTTGAGGATTCAACCAACCTCAAATGAAACATATTTCAAAAAACATTACCTTTTTACTGAGCATTCAAATATTTTTTGACATTCTTTCTGAAACGATATAGCATAATATGTATTTATATAGAATTTACATTTTATTAGGTATAAATATTCTACTTGTTGTTGTTGTTAGGTGCTTTTCAGTCAGGTCCAACTCATAGCGACCCTATGTACAACAGATGAAACACTCCCGGACACTGTTGCAGGCCCAGCATTATATCAGTGCTTCTCTGCTTTTCTTAGGGTTTTCAATGGCTCATTGTTTTTAGAGTTGTTTGCCAAGTCCTTCTCCCAAGCCTACAGCACCTGGAGTTCCTAGGCAAGTTCCCATCTAAGAATTAAGCAGGCCTGACCCTGCTTAGCTTCCAATCTGAGGAGATTTGATGCCAGGGAGGTAGAGCTGTAGGCTAAGTACTCTACAGATGATTTAAAATATACAAGAGTTTATGAATAAGTTATATGCACGTATTACACCATTTTATTTAAGAGACCTGAGCACACACAATTGGGTATCATTGGAGCCCTGAAAAACCAATCCCCCATGGTCTGAGGTATAGCTGTATACACCATTTTGTGACATATAATAAAGTATTTATTGAAAACACAATTACAATGTCTAAATGGCTTATTCAGGGAATTTATTGATGATGTTTCTTTTTCAGTTCTTGGGATTGAACTCAGGGTCTCACATGCTATGCCAGTGCTCTCCCACTGAACTGCACCTTAAGCACCCCCCACTTTTGGATAGACTCTTGCTAAGTTACACAGGCTTTCTCAAACTCACTACTTCTGCAACTTCCAGTTAGCTGAGATTACATATAGGTGCCACAGTGCTTGGCTGGCAAAATTCTTTTATGTGATAAATTCTAATCTTTAAATAGATGGTCTACATAACCCATATTACATGTAACAGGTTTCAATATGTAAACTAAGCTATTATTTCCACAAATTTCTCTGATAGAGATTATTGCACCAAATTGTCAGCACAACAAAACCACATCCACTCAATAATAGACTGCTTTATTGAAATTGTCTTCCAACTTAAACTGTTAAGCAGAACAATGGGAAAATGCACAATAGGAGTGTATAAGACTGCAAGTGAGCATGCTGTTCAGAAAACATAGAAGACAGCTTCTGTACAATTCTTTCAGAATATTTAGATGCTTGTATTTCTAGAACAGAATGGACCTAAGATACCTGAGTTGGAACTCAGCTGGAAGTGTATTCTTTTGGTCACTGTGACTCAGTTGGATATACTCTTTGTGCCATTTAAATGCTTAGGCTATAATATCTCCAAACTCCTGCTCATGTTTTCCATCTATACTTGCAACACTGTGACTTTTGGTGGATGACCACAAAATTCTCTCCCAACTCCTTTTGGACAGTTTGCAGCAGTGCTTCCCATGTGTTTTCTCCTTCACTTGCTTTTGGCTTGAGACAGTATGTGGGGGAATCTCTAATGCCTCTAAGTTTCTCACTCAGTCTTTATTTTCTCACTCAGTCTTGACAGCAGTTTATATTAGTGGCATCATCCTTGAAATTTTTTGGTGGTATTTTTCGGCGGATGTTTTTCTGTCTTCTTCAGTCTTTTATGTGAAGAAAACTTGTAGAGCTGAGCCCTTCTAATGCATAGCAATAGCATAAAAGAAATTTACTTCTTTCCAAAGTCCCATTTATTATACTGTAAATATCTAGTCCTCCACATGTCTGTCAGCTTGTTGTGTTGTGTGGACTTGCAGGTTGCTGTGCTGCTGAAAGTTATGCCATTGGTATTTCAGATACCAGCAGGGCCACCCATGGTAGACAGGTTTTAGCTGAGCTTCTAGAATAAGACAGACTAAAGAACAAGACCCAGAAGCCAACTCCTGAAGCAGTTAGTCTTTGAAAATCCTATAAATAGCAGAGAAGCACTTGTCAAATATAGTGCCAGAAAATGGCCCTTTGGACCTCAAAGCTGGAAGACATTCAGTGATTGACTGGAGGAGAGTTGCCTCCTCAAAGTGGAGTTTACCTTAATAATGGTAATGGAGTAAAGCCCTGCAACCTCCTTTTTGCCAATATGGGACTACTCGAAATGAGAACAAACATAATGACTACAACAATGGGCTACAATATAATAAGATCATATTCATGGCAGAGTGTTGGGTAGGATTTCATTCTATTTTACTTAGAGTCACTATGAATCATACCAGACTTGACAGCACCTAACAACAATAGCAACAATTACCTGGTATAACATGAAATCACGTGGCTATTTAAATATACAATGAGAAAAATTTTGAATTTCACCTATTTTGATTTTAGAGACACAAATGTGACACATTCCTAATGAAAATCTAAAGTGTTATCAATACGTTTGGTTATACGAGTAGACAGTATTTTCTTCTTTGTATCATTGTCTTTAGAAATGATTCCATTAATAACAGGCTATTCAGTCTGTCAAAACCCTCGCGAAGAATATAGACATTGTAGTTTACTTATTTTGATAAGGGATCTCTCATCATAAATGGAGCCTAGGACACTATGAATTTTCGATGGGACAATGAACCTATAGTTTAGACCTGAAAAACTTCCTAAATAATCTGATGTGTCATCTTATTTTACAAATGATGAAATATATTCCTGAGTAGATAAGTAACTGAGCCAAGTCTACAATATTACTAGGTAGCTCAGTTGAGTCCTTAACCCTCAGTTGATTTTTTTCTCCAGAGCTCTTGGCCATAAGCTTTTATCAGAGGTCTTTTTCTGTGTTGCAAATAGATCATTAGCAGTTTATCTGTGTTTTAATCATCTGGTAAAACTTAACTCTTTCTGTTTGGATGCAACAGAGCCAGAAATCTGGAAAATGACTTTTTTTTTACATCTATCACAACACCAAACAGAATGCTTTTATATACCAGCTATTTATGCATTAGCTTTTATCCCACTAGATATGAAACTCCTTTTCACTGCTTTCGGAAAATCATCACCACCACTGTTATTATTATTATCAGTGTTATTATTATCATTAATTGCTGTGTATTGAACAACCTAGGACCTGCAGCATGCTAAGCACATATTTTAATATTGGGCTACACCCACAGCCCCTTAGGGAACATTTCTAATCATGCTTTAAAAAATAACTATTACTCAGAGTATCACCTTTCACATGGCATGTGTGTTGCTTCTCTATACTAGACAAATACAGAAACCAAGAGAATGAACTTAGAAAATTTGTGAGAACTTGTCAATGTACTAACTTCCATGTGTCTAATCAGAGGGATTTTTCATATATATATATATATATATATATATATATATATATATATATATATATGACAGTACAGACTATTTGTTGTCAAACTCACCTAAGAGGTGTCTATGATGTGAGCTGTATGCTGCTCATAAGTAGGAAAGCCAACAAGCCAATTATTTTGGTGTTTTTAAGATAGGCTATTTTGAAAAGAATTATCCTTTACAACATATTTGTGGAGCACTCCTACAGGAAAAGGAGAATACAGAGTTTGAAACTTCTATTGACACTATCTGCTTATCTAGTTGATTTTAGTTCTCTGTAGCTTTGTCTACTCATGGAAGTACATAGTTGGATAGCTCTGTAATTACAGAAATTATTGCCTCAAGGCAGAAAGTATAAGTAACTATGCTTTTAGTCCACCTGTGAATCCCACAGAATTTACTTATTATTAATAAATATACTGGGCTGAACACTAGAAAATTATAACACAGCCCAAGAGACTTATTTAGATTTTCTGCATGAGAAAAGACAAGAAAAAATGTGAGGAAATACTAGATTCTTTCTCAGAAAAATAAGCACATACTCCAGCTGGGAAAAGAGACATAGAAATATTTGCAGTTTTTTAAGCAGTATGGAGAAAAGAATGAGGAAAGAAATGCTGATAGGATTCCACTTAGAAAAAAACAGAAAACTCATTTTGAGATGACCCTGGAAATTAGATAACTTGAAATATGCAAGTGCTCTTTCATCTGTTTCTGCAATTATGATTGGCTACAGAAATTTTGTGAGATTTCAAAACACATTCCTGAAAATTAGGTCAATACACAAAATATCTAACCAATATCACAGAAATATTACTGTCAGTAAGGTGAGGACAAGAGACAGTACATCTGTGGTGGAGGTGAGAGAGTTGAAAACCTTAAGAAGGAGTATCAAGCACTTTTAGAGAGCATGTTAGAGCTGCGTGACCTCATCATGTAAACTGTACAAATGAGAACCAAGAATGGAAAATCCAGGCAAACTATGTAAGAAAGGCTACTTGACAATCCACTTATTGTTTTGCTAGGCTCTGCAGAAAAAATATTATACATAAATACATACATATACACCATATTCTTTTGTATAATTCATATAGTTTGGAGAATCACTCTCATTTTTCTCATTATAAACATATAAATATATTTATATATTTATATACAATACATATAAATATATGTATATATGGATACATATATATATATATGGGCTGGGATTTAGCTCAGTTGATAGAGTGCCTCTCTGCAATCTCTGAGGTCCTGGGTTCGATTCCCAGCACCACAAAAATGGGAGAAGGATGTGGCAATCCACTCCTGAGGCAACCACAAAAAACAGTCAGTCATTGAAAACCCTGTAAGTGTCACTATGAGTAAGACACGACTTGAGGGCACCTAACAACAACAACAACATAATGTTGTTGATGTTGTATATGTTGTTGTTGTTGTTGTTGTTAGGTGCCATGAGTTGAGTCCTATTCGTGGCAACCATATGTTCAGCAGATAGAAAGATTCCTGATTCTGTGCCACGCACATGATCCCATTTATGGTTAAGCCCATTGTTGAAGACACTGTGTCAATCCATCTGGTGGAGGGTTTTCCTTTTTTTCATTGACTTGACACTCTCCCAAACATGTCTTTCTCCAGGGATTGATCTCTCCTAACTATATATTCAAAATATGGAAGACACAGTCTGGCCATTCATGGTTCCAAGGAGCATTCTGTTTGCACCTCTAGGACAGATCAGTTGGTGCTTTTGGCAGTCCATGGTATATTCAATATTCATCTCCAGCACCATAATTCAAAAGCATCAATTCTTTTCGTGTATCCCTTGTTCAATGTCCAGCTTTCATGACCACATGATGTGACTGAAAATCCCATGGCATTAGTGAGACACACCTTCGTCTTCAAGGTGACATCCCTACTTTTCAATACTCTAAAGAGATCTTTTGCTACATCTTTTCCTAGAGTAATGTGTCTTTTGATTTTCTGACTGCTGCTTCCATGTGTGTTGATTATAGCACCAACAAATCAAAATCTTGGACAACCTCAATCATTTCTCCATTTATTGTGAAGTTGTATACTGACCCAGTAGTAAGGATTTTTGTTTTTTTTATGTCTAGTCGCAACCCATATTGAAGGCTATGATCTTTGATCTAAGTCAGTAAATGTTTTAAATTGTCTTCACTTTCAGCAAGCAAAGTGGTGTCATCCATGTAAAGCAGGTTGTTAATGAGCCTTCCTCCTGTCCTGATGCCGAGATCATCCTCATAAAATCCAGCTTCTCAGAATATTCACTCAGCATATAAATTGAAGAGATATGGTGAAAGTATACAGCCCTGAAACACACCTTCCTCAACTTTAAACAAGGCAGTGTGTCCTTGTTCTATTCAAACACTGCCTCCTAGTTCACATACAGAATCTTCATGAATACAATTAGGTTCTCTGGTATTCCCATTTTTCTGAAGTATTATCCATAGTTTGTTATGATCCACACAGTCAAATACATTGCATAGTCAGGAAAACATAGACAGACATCTTTCTGATGTTCTTTGCATTCAGCTAATATCCACTTGACATGAACAATGTGTTCCTGGTTAGCCACCCTTTCCAGAATCCCATTTGATGTTCTGTCTATATACTGCTATAGTCGCTTTTGAATGATCTTTAGTAAAATTTTGCTTGTGTGTTATATTAATGATATTGTCTGACAGTTTCCACATTCAATTCGAGCCCCTTTTTTGGGAATAGGCACAAATATAGATCTCTTCCAGTCAGTTGACCAAGTAGCTGCTATCAAAATCTGTTGGTATAAACATGTTAACACCTCCAGTGCTGCATCTGTTTGTTGAAACATCTCTAATTGTATCCCATCAATTCCTGGAGTGTTGTGTTTCATCATTCCTTTCAAGGTGGCTTCCTCTTTGTCCTTCAATACCATTGGTTCCTCGTCACATGCAATCTCTTGAAATGGTTGGTCATCTACCAATTCTTTTTTATATAACGACTAACGACTCTGTATTCCTTCCATCTTTTTTTGATGTTTCCTCCATCGATTAATATATTTCCTGTAGAATCTTTCACTATTTCCACTTGAAGGTTGAATTTTATCCTTACTTCTGTAAGCTTGAGAAACACAGAGCTTGTTCTTCCCTTTTGGTTTTCTGCCTCCAGCTCTTTGCACATGTCATTATAATACTTGTTTTTGTCTTCTCCAGCGGCATTTTGAAATTTTCTGTTTAGTTCCTGAACTTCATCATGTCTTCCTTTCACTTTAGTTGCTTGACATCAAAGGGCAAGGTCCAGCGTCTCTTTTGACATGTAATTTGGTCTTTTCTTTTTTTCTTGACTTTTTAATAACCTTTTACATTCTTCTTGAATGACATCTTTTATGTCATGCCACAACTCATCTGGCCTCCTATCATTCATGTCTAATGCATTAAACCTATTCTTGAGGTGGTCTCTGAACTCAAGTGGGATATACTCAAGGTCATACCTTGACTTCCGTGCACACTTGTTCTAATTTTCTTCATCTCCAGTTCACACTTGCATATGACAAGTTGATGGTCTGATCCACAATCAGCACCTTGTCTTGTTCTGACATTTGATATAGAGCTTTTCCATCTTCTCTTTTCAAATATGTAGTCAATTTTGTTCCTGTATGCTCCATCTGGGATTTAGCTCAGTGGGTAGAGCGCTGCGCTGCAGTCTCTGAGGCCCCGAGTTCAATTCCCAGCACCGCAAAAATGGGAGAAGGGCCTGGCAATCCACTCCCAAGGCAATCCCGAAGCACTCAGCCATTGAAAACCCTATGAGGGTCGCTATGAGTCGGATACCGACTCGACGGCACCTAACAACAACAACAACATGCTCCATCTGGTGAAGTCCATGTGTATAGTTGCCATTTATGTTGGTAAAAAATGTATTTGCAATGAAAAGGTCATTGGTCTGACAAAATTCTATGATGCGATCCCCTGCATCATTTCTGTCATCAAGATCATATTTTCCAACTACTGAGCCTTCTTCATTTCCAACCTTTGCATTCCAGTCACCAGTAATTATTACTATGTCCTGATTGCACGTTTAATCTATTTCAGACTGCAGAAGCTGATAGAAATCTTCCCTTTCTTCATTTGTAGCCTTAGTGGTGGATACATAAATTTGAGTAATATTCAGAATAACTGGCCTTCCTTATAGATGTATGGATATTATTCTATCACTGACAACATTGTATTTCCAGACAGATATTGAGATGTCTTTTTTTGATGATTAGTGCAACCCCATTTCTCTTTAACTTGTCATTCCTAGCATAGTAAAATTTATATATATATATATATATATATATGTATATGTATATGTGTATATAAATACATATATGTATGTATGTGTGTACATATATATCATTGTTATATATAATATACATAGATATAGATATAGATTTATATATAGATATTATTCAAGTATCAATGAAAAAGCTATTATTTCCATTTTCTATATAAGGAGATTGAAGCATCAATATGAGTCAAAGGAGCAGGACTCTTCATACCAAATATTGCTTTATTTCTTCCTATCATCATATCTAAAAAGACATTACAGTATTGTAATTGTTTTTTACTCATTTTCCTTCTAAATTTAGGACATATGATAGATGCCAGTGAGTGACAGAAGACTCTGTTCAAAACTATGTAGTTTAACACTTGTTATTGTTTCCA